>JARKHS020019092.1:0-20658 GCA_030143305.2 Amblyomma americanum | reverse complement strand
ATGTAGTAAGCCTTAACTATCTACCGACAGATTTATCCCTTCCATAAACCACTGATGTGTCGTGGAAATTAGGCGTGCAAAGAGACAGGTCATCCTCAGATTTGCATTCAAAAGATTGAGCATGCAGTGCCAGACTAGAATTTGCCTTCCCCCTATAGAGTGAAAGTGCTCAGTCAGGTGCAAATTCAGATATCTGCCTGTCTGCTCATATTAGTTGCAGCCATAAGGCAGTGGAACGCAATAAACTCCATTACTTTTGCAAGTGGTGAACCTTTTTTGTGACACTGTCCATTGTGGACAAGTACCCAGTTTTATCAAGTCTTTTTAATGGCGGCGCAAAGGCCTAATGTCTTGCACTTCGCTGTTAAGACAACAGCAGCCTTACGCTTTTCCGCGACTTTCTTGAGACTGAAATACTGTGGAGGTAAGGTGTATCAGCATCATCGGAGTATGTGCTCCTTGCCCTCGAGCGAGTGAAAACATACTATGACAGGTTGTTGAGATGGCCAAGTGGGAACCCAGCTGCTTGGAAACCTGCTACAATGCGTCCTGAGCAGTGATGGCATGACTTATGTAAAGCTGATGTCATGCACACGATTGCACACCCATCAAGTGTTTCCATCTTCACTGACCTTAACCAGCGACAAATACACCTCTTCACCATCCTTCCCCAACAACGAGTGGTCCGACTCATAGCTACAAAGAGCCTTCCCCGATCTTTAGCTGTAGCCCCGACAAACATATTCGTCCACAAAGCGCAGGTCTGCATCAAGAAACTGCTAACGGTTCTGCTTTGACAATTCTGATGTAAAGGACAGGCCTTGACCGCATGCCTTAAAGACTCCTAAAACATCTTGTGCCAACTTATCTGAGCCTTCTATGTGCAGAAAAATTAGATAATCATGAACATAACGAAATGCTACTATGCCAAGGTCTTCCAAACAGGGCTCTAATGCCTTATCGACTTTAGACAAAAAAATGTTGCTAAGCAAAGGTACGACCTGCGTGTAAATACCGCCCTGCCAACTGACAAATGCGGATTTGCAGTAAAAGGACAACAGCCCCATGAAGCCAGCAACCGAAATCACGCAATCATCTGTAAAAGCATGTTCATTGTTCACCCTGATGCAATTTGCACATGCCTCAGAGGTCTATCATGTGACAATGAATAGTGCAGGCCCTTCATGTCGATGCTCACTGCAGAGCACCTGCCCAGGTTGCTGTCCACAAGAAACTAGAACTCCACAGAACTCCACTTTTGTGGGTTGGCAAGGCAGTATTTACAACAGAAATCAGGCATATGCAGAGGGTCCCAGATTGCACTGTTCCTCCGCAACATTCTTCTGTCCAGAGTCGATACTGCATCAAAGCCCTGTTTGGAAGACCTCGGCATAGTAGCATTTCGTTATGTTGATAGCTACCTAATTTTTTGCACAAAGAGGGCTCAGATAAGTTGGCACAACACGTTTTAGAAATCTTTAGGCATGTGGTCAAAGCCTATCTTTTATGTCTGAATTTCACTAAGCATAACCGTTTGTAGCTTCTTGACTTAGACCTGCGCTTTGCGGACGACCACATATGTTGGCGCCACAGCCCAAGATCAGGAAGCCTCTTAGCTACGAATTGAACCACTCGAGGCTGGTGAAGGACAGGTTGGCAATCACATGCATCACGACCGCTTTATGGAAGTCATGCCATCACAGTGTTTAGAATGTATTCTCGGAGCAGGTTTCCAAGCCAATGGCACCTAGGTTCCCACTTGCCCTTCTTGCGCACCTGTCAGAGTGTGTTTTTACTCTCTCGAGAGAACGGAACACCATTCACATGATGCTGACGTAGTTGAGAAGCACAAAAAGACGGGCTGTATACCTTACCTCCACGCCATTTCACACCGTCCCAAGAAAGTTGCACCAAAGTATGATGTTGCTGTTGTCTTGACCGCTAAAAGTCAGGTAGAAGCCCTTTGCTTCTTTGTTCAAACTAGGCTTGATACAACTACGGGTAATCGTCCGCTATGCACAGTGGCAGATAAAAAATGTTCACCACTTGCAAAAGTAAACCGGTTTTTTGCATTCCACTGCCTCGTAGCTGAAACTACTATGGGCAGACAAGCAGATATCTGAATGTGCGCCTGGCTGAGAGCACTTTCACTGTATAGAGAGGAAGGCGAATTTTCACCTGACACTGCACGTTCAATCTCGTGAATGCAATCGGACGACCTTTCTCTTTGCATGCCTGATTTCTGCGGCACATCAGTGGTTTAGGGAAGTGATAAACCTGTCCTGATATAGTTGAGGCTTACTACATCATAAAGGCTAAAAACAAGTGCCTGGCTAAACCGTCGGTGAACCTTCACTGTAAGGAATTAGTTTTTTAGATGGTTTACTAGTACGTCAGTGCCTTTCGATTGTTTTTTGCCCTCTCACTGCTTTGGGGTTTTGCGTGCTTGATTCTCTTTGCAGGTCTTCTTTTGCCACTTTCCTTCAATAAAATTTCAGTTGTTAGACCAGCCTCAACTTGTGCTCATCTCTTCTGTTTTGTGTCTTCCGGCTGGTTTCAAGATGTAATACTGAATACCGGAAGACAGCCATTTTAAGTCAAGCGCACTTATAAAGGCCACAGCTATAATGAATGTTCATTTATTACAAAAAATAGTACTTACTTTATTAATTTATGCATTAAGTATATGACACTGCATCAAAACAAAAAAGGACTAAGCCTATAACCCTCATTGCCCAACTGCAGTTACAGCAAACAAAAGGACACCATAAACCTGCCCCAGATGCAAAAGCTTGCACTTCAGGCCAATGCAGAAAAAAGATCAGATTACTTCCCAAACTGCATGGCACTGCCACGCAAAGTAAAGATTGTGACAGGCAATAAAGGAGCAACAAAAAAGCAAACTGTAGGTAGCAGCCAATCTCATGCAGACAAGCTACAAGGTCAGTCCAACATAGACGTGGAAGAATTTGAAAAAAAAGCCACAACAAGCACATAATAATTTTTAAGGTATTCACAGCCCTTTAAATAGAAAATACTTTCCTGAAAAAACATAACAGAAGCGGCAATTTTTTTTTCAGCAATCAATTCTTTTCATGTACTTCATTATTCTTGAAGCATGGGCGGGCATAGAGTATTCAGATTAGTGCATGCATTCCTCAGCAATGCCATGCCAAAAATTGTACTTACAGAAAAAGCTTGCCTTACTGAGTGAATGCCACTGGCCATCCAATAATTCCCCAGCCTGCTCCAGGTGCCGGGCAAAAATCACACGCAACTTGATGGCTTGCACAACTTCCATGCAACTCTTGGTCTATAGCTGGAAAAAAATTGAGGGATCAGTGAGATATAAAATTTTACATGCATTGCTTTGTTTCAATGACCGACTAAGAAAAACACAGCGGTTTCTGTGAGCGCAACTATTTTTTCACACTAGCTTTCTACAGTAAACCACGTTTATCGCGACCTAATTCACACAGACTTGCTGCACGGCCCCAGCACTACTGTGCGTAGCTCTATGATTTCAAATGCTTGTTAGCTCTGAGCCCTTGGGCTTGCACTCGTTAATGCAGAAAACCTCGGAAAGGGCAACCAGAGCTTCGAGCTTTAAGTCATAGGCATTCAGAAGCACAGTGGTCTGTGGGAGAACTTTTGGCTGGGTGACACAGTAGCAAATGCTGCTCCAGCTATTTTCACTTTATTGCAAAAACCTCGCACAGCAGAGACCTGTCCTCCATTTTGCATTGAAGAAACAATCACTGAAATTCAAAGCACGCATGCACACCTACCTTCCAAAACAGCTTCATAATAATGGGTATAATTATTGGAATGAAATACCAGTCAGTACATGAAGTTTTCAGTTTATCCAAAAATTATAAGCAACCGACAAACAATAAACAATAAAAGGGAAATAAAATAACCAGAATTGTTTAAAAAATCTGTCAGAAGAATTATGTGACATCCACTACACTCAAGCAGTTCCTCGGCTTTGTGCACCTTCAAACCACACTTTCTTACAGGCACATTTGCTCAGAAATTGCGTTGAACCTGATCTTTAAGAATCTTTATTGGTGCAACAGTAGGGAGAAACCAGGTTTTACTCAAAAACGAAGGGCCCTACACATTGCATCAAAAGCCCAGATGGTGCACTTGAGTCGCCTCTTATGCTTATGCAAGAAACAGGAACAGAGATATCTTGACTAAATCAAAAAAAGGGGAAGTGCAATGCATGTGTAATGCAGAGAAGATATAAGCAATACCACACTAAAACACTGGGAGGATTCCATGAGTAGGTGAATGCATGAATGGGTGGCAATGAGATGACTAAATGAGAGGAAATTTGAGGAAAAATGATGGTAGCATGTGGCACAGGATACAGTTACCTAAAATGAACTAGAGAACCAATGTTCTGCACTAATTTTAACAGCACATTCGCACGACAGACAAAATCACTAACTCCAGGAACGGACTGAGCGTCATGCAACTCAATGTCAATCACCATTGCAAATGGCAACAACACCGCAGACTGCACATGAGGAAAAGTAGACATATTTTTGCTCTCAACTTTGAGCAGCAGTCAGCTGCGCTTTTAAGAGCAAAGCTCTAAAGTACGGCAACATTGGCAGTTTGTTTTACTGACAAGAGGGTGCTTGTGAGCGTGCAAGTCCCATGTTTGTTTTGCACCAAATGTGTTGATTGCGAGGTATGTTTAACTAAAGAGGGGCATCTAACATGGGCATCAGCTCTTCATTACCTCCATTCTATATCCCTCCCTTATATCACAGTTCAAGTGTCCACCAAAATGTGAGACAGCTACTGTTACATTTCCTTGAATTTTCCTTCAACTAATTTTAAATTTTTCAAGTATACAGCATTAAGAAGGTAGAGGTACAAACTGTGCAGTATAACCATATGCTATGGCAATAAACCAGCAATAAATCTGTGCTGACAGCAGCTTGCCCAGTGCATTGCAAGGATGCTATGCCATACAAGGATTGGTGTCATCGTGCAATGTTACATTACTGACTGACAATTTGGTCTCTGTATCGGAAATACTGGTAAACCATCATTGTAGAGCACAATGTTTTTAAAGGGATAAATGAACATATAGGTCCTTTTAGAGGACACATATGCATACCAGGCAACAGGTGTGCAATGTCAAAGCACGTTTATGTTAACATCGGCTGCGTCAAGAGCTACATCAGCGACTATATTTTGTACAAGTCTACAGTTCCGCTAATTATAAGCTGAGGTACTGCTGTGAAGTGCATGTAGAGTTTCATGCATTTCTAAACCTAGCTGCAAGCCTATATTGAAAATATTTTTCTAAATAGGCAGCTAAGATATGCATCACTGAAAAAGAATAACTACCATGAACGGATCAGGAGGGATGACGCAGCCGAAGGCAGGAAGCAAGCATGGCCCAATAGATGCTGGCCGCTGGCAACTGCAAATAAATACATCCAGAGCAACAGCTGTCAGTGGCTGTAGCCATGTCATGAATGACAAGAGAGGAAATCATCTACTGCTTTAAAAACTAAACTTAGACGTAATAAAGGAAATAAAAAACCAAAGAGCTAGCCCATGACAAAACAAATGAACAGATTTTATGTAATGCACCCATATACATTCTTTGAGAAGAGTCACAATGACTGTTATAACCTCACTGAAAGATGAGCGGGCTGAAATACCGCAAACCAATTAGAATATAGGATGTGCAGGTTTTCATTAATTCCTATCATGGTGCCTTGCACCATGTCTAGGTATTAAATTGAATGTTGCAACCAGTCTGTCTTGGTTAAAGAGAAGAGAGAATGGAAAAAAGCATGCCTTCACTAGCAAGAAGCTTGATATCTCACAGCACAGCTTAGCATCATAGAAAAATTGCTAGCGCATTTAACAAATCTGCATACAATTAAAAGCTGCACAAATTTGTCGACTGGCAATGCAAGTAAGGGCAAGAGAAACAAAAAAATACCAAAGAACACTCGTGAGTGCGGCGAAGGGAGGTCTGTGGGTAGAATCCCATGCCTGGGAAGAGTTCCGAGCTCGGAGAACCACCGGCATCACAGCTGATGGCACGCAACCAAGAATAAATAACAAAGCGAAAATAAGTAACAAAAAAAACATCGACAATCGCGAACGACTTGAATGCGGGCCGCAAAAGCGAGAGATATTGCAAAAAGGTAGAAATCCTAAATAATTGTGCAGTTGCATCTCCGACAGCTCGCAGTGCTCAGAAGGAGAGGAAGCATAATCGTTTACAGCTCAGGAGATGCAAGATTGATCTAACTTTGACATAACACTGCCTCAAATCTTGTTCCACTGGGGAAGCACAGACAAGTTTACAAATGGCAAGGCGATGAACATGAACTAGCCTTTCGCATGCGATCACTGTCTCAGAATTTAGTATGGCGCATATTAAGGCACAAGCACTAATCCGATGAGTACTAACCCTGAGCAAAATAGTGCGGTGTCTGATCGCAGCTGGCGTAGCGCGAGCGCTCCACCGCGAGGCACTTCTCGCTCATCGTCTTCTACGCAGTGCAAATCCATGCTTTTGCACCGAGTGTCGAAGCGCTAGCAAGCGAAAGCGTAACTCTGTTGTGATATCTGGTGCCATTTTTATTTACCGCGGCACGAGAGTAATAAATGCACATAAAGACAATGAGAACAACACTTGTCATGCAGGATATAGGCCCTGCTTTTTTGGCGCCGTATTATAGCTGCGGCAACCGCAGGCGGACTGCCTCCACTCACATCTCTATATAGCCACATACAAATAGCGCGTGTGAATACAGATCATTAGCAAAGAAACGCGGAGCGGGACTCGCCGGCCATGCGATTCATCCAGGCTTAGTAAAACGGCGCAGGAGTCTTCGTTCCCTTTACAGATGACAAGACGTCGCAGCACTGTCTTTCTTCATAGCTTACCCATTGAAACTCGCCAATGTTGACAGGCCGAAATCCTGGTCGTAGGCTTCCAAAACACACTTCTGCTCACCTTCCTATTGAATGAGTTCTTCACACGTGTCCGCCGTACAAGTACTCAAGCAATGCCTCAAAGAGGCAAATAATACAAAACATGACGCGTCGGTTGCGCTGCAATGGCGCCGACGGCTACGCTTTCGTGTCGGTGAAAAATTGCAACCGACAAAAAAATTTGTTTTTTAAACCATGAATATTTATATTATCTTCACAAAAAGACACTGCATTTATTTTAAATCATTTTGAGATTATTTAAGAATACTAAAGCGCTTTCAGTTACTTTTTCTGGCATGTCGTTTGTAGAAGCTGCGATCCTGTGATCCGCTGAAGTGACCCGGATGCCCTAGCAGACGGCGGAGCAGACGACGGAGCAGACGACGGTGTTGACAGAATGCAATTTCGTTTGATGCCTGATAAAATCACTAAGTTGCGACAAAAACAGCGAAGAAAAGCGCCGTACCTCAAGCTGGCGAATATCGTGGATAAGTTGAACGCAATTGGCACGATGGAGGGTAGCTGCGATGTATTAATTTGCGCGACACTGGCACGCTCACCGGAGATCATGAAACTTAACAGCTTAATCGGTTACCAGTACAAGCGGATTGCTTTGATATCAACTGCGTTACAAAACTACATCGATACTTGCGTCTCACTTTAGCTAATATGCAACAGCGGCTAGCACTCGCCGCATCCTGATCGCGTGTAGTTTAACAAGCAAGAGCCCACTAGCGCATCGAAGTAGCCGTGTTTTCGAGTCCGTATCGTTACGATAAATATGAGCTCTTTCGGCACGTACTGGAATTGAAGTTCTCAGCCTGTGCGTCACGGACGGTGACGATGGCGTCGCGGACGTTCTTAACTAAGACTCGCCGCAAAGCAGCCGATAACCCAAGCATATGGGCGTTAATGGTTGTTCACCAGTACTGCAAACGTGGGCATAAAGTATCGCTCAGTCGCAGCGCCAGTCGCTCGCTGCTCGATTTTCCAGCCTTCCGAGTGAAGGTCGCAAGCTGTTGAGCCAATCAGTGAGCCAGCCGGAGTGAGCAAGGCGAGCTTTCGGGAACGACGCCGCCCGCGGGCTTGCCGGGCAATGAACTACGCGCTACCCCCTGGCTGCCCTAGTCGTCGCTAAGCCTAGCCGGTTTCACATCGATGCAGCAGCTGAGTGCACTTCGAAACTGGCTAGCGCTGAGGTGCTGCTCTCGTCATCGTTTTACTGTGAACCTCGTCTCATAGTAAAACAAAGATATGCTCGGTTTCGGCGACACCTTCAGGAGCGGAGCCAGCTGAGGCCAGGAGAGCCGCGATTGAGCAGCAGCAATTAAAGGCGCCGTGGGGAGACATTTGTTTGTATTCCTGTTATCGCTTCTACCAACGACTCGATATTTGCCAACAATACTCCATCCGACGGCTTAGTATGGACTTGAACAAACATTACTGTCGCATTTTTCTGACGCTGGCGGCCGGTATTCAGGATGGCATGCCGCGCCCGTACGTTATCATGTCGCTCAACTGTATGGCCGTGGTGCACATCAAAACCCCCAGACATCCTCCTTTTCGCTCAGATTGTCATAGCACACAGTCACACTGGGACCAGAGTAGTTTAGAGGACCGAGCGCGGGTGCACAGGAGCTAGACTGTGTCAAAGCAAGCGAAACTCTTTAAAGCGCGCGGTTGATGTCAGTTCCAAGACTTTATTCTCATTTCGACCGAGAATCAAATCGGTTCAAACTCGCCGGCCGCCGCATTTCACCTTCGGCTGCATACGCTGCTGTCTATATTTAGCGACATTTTCGCGTCACTGTCATGAAATTTGCAGTGAAGGCAATGAACGACATCGTAAAGTATTTTTTTTTGCTATTTTATGATAAGCACCACGTCACTGCCGCTAAAAAATTCTCCGCCAACACTGCATCAGCGTTGGACTTAAGAGCGTTAGCTACGAGAGCTGCAAGCGTTTAGATCGGGGTGCTAGATCGGGGTGCTCAGGAAACGTGGAGAAGACAAAATACAAACATCTGAGGGCATTTCGTTTCGGAAACATTCGTTCTGAGATACAAGCAGCGTCATTTACTTCAAAGATTTTGCACTACTATTGCGATTTACAGCCACCTTCGCTATATCCGGTATGTTTCCTCCTTATATATCAGTTAACGAATTTTATAAACGTGTGCATTACAACAAGACGAATTGTTTGACTGCATCCGGAACCCTCTGCGACAAACGATTAGGCCATATGGCTGCCTGGAAGTACCCGGAATGCACGGTTTGGGGGCGAAAAGGTCATCGGTGCGAATCCCACAGATAATTCGGGCTTCATCTAAATATTTATTTTATCCTCAGGAACATGACAAGTTAAATGACACCACTTCGATCGTTATGCGTCAAACGGGCGGCCCCCAAATTTGATGCAAATGGTGGTCCCCGGGGTTCCACTTCGATAGCCGCTATACTGGCATGTGTAAAACGGATCGACGGTATGTGTGACAACTGAGGCTCTACGCGCCCGCTGTTGCTATGTGATATAGTGTGGTAACTGTCTTGGCCAATTTGACCTAGCTTCCCTGCAGACAGACGTGTCCTTGACAAACGTAAGTAGTAAGAGCTGACGCTCTTAAAACTGAAACGCGGAAAAATGATATCGGGGTTGCTTTGAACATTTACATGTACACACATGCTGCCTTTGTGTAGCCGGATGGTTATGGCGAGCAATTTTCCCTGATTGACAATTAACGACATTCTTTTCCGCGACGCATGGAAGTGTCCTTGGCCTTTTCTGTGCATGTAGTAGTAGCTATACATTATGTTACATGGCTTGAACATGTCACAGAAGCCAAGAGGACACTGACTTTCAGTAGCGCCATTCGACTTGCGCACACCGACTGGTGTGCAGGCGCTGTAGTGGCTGCAGCTACATGCCGCCACCGCAAGCGCGTGCGGATACGCAGGCACCGCTGGCTTCGTCGCTTGTGCATTACAGCTTTTTGGGCTTTCAAATCCGCATTATACTCTTGAGCATGCACTACTTTCGTCACATTGTCATGTGGGAACAGAAGAGAATTAGGTGAGTGCTCGAGCAGTGCCTCTCCTCTAAGCCAATTCTCGTTCGGTGAGAGAGCCAGGTCGCGGGAAGCGAGTTGAAAACTCGATTCGCCAATGTGAATGAGCACTTCATTTCGCTCGGTGCCCGTCACCAACAGACCAGAGCCCCTCGCATCCTCTTCGCGACTCGCCGCAGTGAACGCGCTTTGAAGCATCTTTGGTCAATTTGATCCTATCGCTGTCACACGACCGCACGACAGTATTTCTAGAATTCTGCAGTAAAACAATTACCCTCACCAGGAATCTGTCGTATGACACATCCCACGATAGGTATCTATCGCGCGGCACAATCCACGACAGGTATCTGTCGCGCGACTCATCCCACGACAGGTATCTGTCGCGCGGCATATCCCACGACAAGCTGTTGTGTCGCGCGACAGGCCGCACGACAGGTACTTTTGTCGCGTGAAAAGAGGCGCGATAGAAGTCTGTCGCGCGACTGAACAAACGACAGGCAACTTTGCTGAGGCACGCAATCTCTGTCGCGCGGCACGACTCCCTTTGTCGCGCGACAGTACATGTGACCTAAACCTGTCGCGCGACAAATGCTGCGACAGGGACCTTCTTCGCACGACAAAATGCAGGAAAGACGTCTGTCGTGCGGCAGAACCTACTACAAACAACTTTGTCGCGCGAAAGAACCCACGACACGAAGCTTGTCGCACTACACAAGGCACGACAAGACAGCTTGTTTTGCGACACAAAATTGTGTCGCGCGACAGACGCGCGACAAAAAATTCTGTCGTGCGTTTTGATCGAGATAATATGGCAGATAAACGCAACAATAAAGGAGTATCGACACCTAATTTTGGTGTCATGTTTTCTTCTCTATATTGATGCGGCAGACACGACTACGCATGAATCAACATGAGATATTAGATTACAGCCGCTAAAAAAATTTATTGTCGAGTTTTTTCTGCCGTGCTGTTTCGGTTTCAACACCTGAATGATGGCTGTGACGTCAGAGTGTGTATTTTTGTCTCGTGCGTCATGAAAAATCGTCCTTAAAATTGTTGGTTCATCGTTTAATTCACTGCAGTGCTGAAGCCAGCCTCCTTCAAGAGCCGGAATGACAACTATTGAGGAAGCATCAGATGGTTTGAAAATTATTTTTTGGGGGGAGGGTGGGAGAGGGCAAAGGAAATGGCGCAGTATCTGTCTCACATGTCGCCGGACACCTGAGCCATGGAGTAATGGAAGAAATAAAAGAGGGAGTGAAACAAGAAAGGAAGAAAGCGGTGTCCAAGTCTCCGGTATAATTTGGACCACCTGGGGATCTTTAACGTGCATAGACATAACACAGCACAGGGGCGCCGTTGCGTTTCGCCTCCATCGAAACGCTGCCACTTCGGTTGGGTTCGAACCCGTGTACTCCGGATCAGCAGGCGAGTGCCTTAACCACTAAGCCATCGCGGCTGATTATATCGAATTTTTTTTATGTCTCACGTGACCAGTAAGTACGCTTTGATGTCACAGTCCTCATTCGATTGTTGAAGTCGAAATGGCACGAAAAAGAAATGTGATTATAAATTATTTAGCTGTCGTACGAGATTACCAGGTGGTAATCGATGCATAATAATGCCTCACGCATCATTAGAAATAACAAAATGAGCACCCAAAATTTAGATGTCTATACTCATGCCCAGCTTTCTGGGACATCTACAACTTGCGCCATCTACCGGCAGTGGCGGCGACAGGGAGCGTAACTAAATGGAAAGGGGTACAAAAAAAACGTAAAACGTGAACAAAAGCACCTACAAAAAATGCTTCGGGGATTTGTGTAATATACACTTAGCTGAGAAATGTGCCGAAGTTTCAGTCCTGTGCTATTAATACACGAGCTTCCCAGCGCGTTTGAATATTATACGATGCTGCCTACCGGAGGGGCTTAGTTTTAGCATTTTTTCAAACTTTGAAACTGTATAGCACCGTAACACGGATAGATATCGAAAATGCTTCCGGGTTTTAGGTACCCAAATATATGGTGTTTAAAAAGGTGTGCAACGATCTGGCATAGCTTTGATCAAGAAGCTTCCTGAGGCCTTTTAATTGAAACCTGATATTGCCTAAAATATGAAAGATGGCGCCCGGTAGCGAGCTACGCTGCAGAAATGGTTCTGACTGCTGAAGTTGCGTCCATTTTACCTTTTTATCGGGGACTTTTGCCTTGCAGACAAGAGCACGTGTCAGAGCTCGAACCCAGTGTCTCGACCGGAGCTTTAAATAAAGAAGGTTGTTACGATGACCATGCATTAACGCAGTTGCATAAAGTATTCGCGGCTGTTCATATATGCTTGTTGTGGAGCAACTTTGCAAATTGTCAGCCCTTTGCTATTATCTAAAAAGTTTATTGGGGCGTGTGATCATGATATATTAGCGTATGGGAGCTAGCTGGCTTGAATTTTAGCTATTCTTGTTACTTTTAAAGAACGTAGCGGCATTCAAACAGCCGACATCAAAAAGAATTCGCGGATATAAATGTTTAAGTTTATTCTTTTATTACTTATTTAAGAAAATTTGATATAGCTTTACTCAGAAACATTCTGAAGCTGTTCAGCTGTTGCCGGGCAGAACACACAATACGGAGTCTAGAAGCAAATAGCGTCTACATAGACGTTCAGGTTGTTACTGTCACGTTCACCTGTAATGCTTTCAAATTAGTGACTCTAGCGTTGTCCGAATATGGTGAATCGAATTTGCACTTAGAGTTGTAACCTGGGTTCAGAACCTTTTATTTTGGTCAACTAATTTTAATAAATGTGCTCGTTTCTATAGAAAATATATTAGTATGAATGTATGAATGAAAAATTTCACGCATGATCACTATTCATACTTTTATTGCTGCAGCTATTGGCGACTTTTTTTGCTGTTCTTTCATTGACTTCTGTAATATGCATGCATGATGTATTGCCGGAATCCATCCTGTGTAACACAACTGAAAAAATGAGGCTTCGCTTTTGAGGTACTAAACTTCGCTTTTAAAGATACCGCAAGATACCGCCAACGTTTTCCATTTTTGCAAACAAATTGGTGAATTTAATTGCGTACACTTCTGTGCTACGAAAAAGCGCTTTCACATGAACGTCATCAAGGAAGCAGTTCATAACGGTATATATATAAATGGTAAAAATGGTGGCTGTCGCAATTTGCGACGCTGCCAGCCGCTACGCTGCCAGTCGCTGCTACGCTGCTTCGTCGGCCGATTGTCATGATATCGCAGTTAATTCTCCAGCACCTCCCAGAGTGACATCGCAAGGGGCCGCCAGGTGCAAGAGTGTTAACCACGGATTAACAGGGTTAATCGCGATGTCATATCAATCGTCTGAAGCGACTGCCTTGAGAGCTTCCTTTGAAGAACGTTTGCATCTGTCCTTTGAGGCTGAGCTGTAATCATTTTAAGCAATAATGTTTTCTGCATATCCTTTTAAACGAACACTCGCCAAAGTCATAAAGGAAAAAAATAACCGTAAGAGTGCAGCCCGTCTCGTTTTTTCATCCCATTGTGAACAAGGCACCCGTAGTGGTGCCGAAACGCGAATTCTCTTACGGTTATTTTTTTCCTTTATGACTTTGGCGAGTGTTCGTTTAAAAGGATATGCTGAATTTCCCTCGCCAGACGGGTTTCCGTCGAACCCTCAACTATAATGTTTTCTATTTCACCAGTATAATGGATGAGTTGCGTTATCGCAAGCAGCTTGCTTTTAAGATTCATCTTCTTCAAAACGCTATGAAAACGTGTAAAAAATTAACCGCCAATAGCAAGATCAAAAAATGTCAAAGGGTATAAATTAGAGGGGGAAGAAAAACAAAAAACAACTAAGTGTCCTGCCCACTCCAGTACAAATACTACATTGAGACTGTTAAAAGAATAAAAACTAGAAGTGCCCCCCTTATGACGGCCAATAAAAATCAAGAGAAGCACCCCCACAAATACATTCAAAGTGTGTGTCAAAGTCTTGCACAGGGTGCCGGGTGATGTAAGGCCGGCTCAGGACCCAGCCGCTATGCCCACATTTCAGCGTACGCGAAGTGCAACAACGCTCCGGTTGTTTACCCCCGGGGGGTCGAATTAGTTCGAAGCGCTCCAGTGCGCTGTCCCTCATAACCCGTAATGGAACGAATTTGTATTATTTCATTGTAGCTTTTCCCAGTTCCCAGGTTACTCTGCCTGCAGCAGCTTTGATTTCTGTGGTCACGTGAAAAACTAATTATTAGCACTGAACAATACTATCGCTTACTTTGGAAGCAGCAGCATTTGGTAAATCAAACCAAATACAATTGTAATAGAGAGGTAGAGCGCAACAAAAATAACCAGACGCTAAAAAGGAATGTATACCAATAAAATAAGTCACGAATTGCATTCTATGTTACAAAGTTAATGAGAATATCAAATAGGCGGGGATGTCGTTATAACAGGCAGGGATGTCATTAAAGCACGTAGCGGAAAGCACAATGTCAGCAAATTACCATGAATGAAGGGGAAGCCTTCGTAACGATAACACTCATGGGAAGAGATCTGTTACGTTTACAGTAATATTCGAAGCACTGGAGGTTATATTTCTTTTCTTCTTTGCACCTTTGGGGAGGAAATCGAGCAAATGTAATAGGTCTATCATGGCATCGCTTTCAATAACTTGCACTTGTCACACTATCTGATAGCTGGTGCGGAAGGGGTTATAACTTCCCCGCAAAAAGGCAAGGACAAGAGCTATAGTGCCGACATAAAATATTTCATTATACACTTTTTATACAACATTTGGAAACAAAATGTGTACAGTCAGAATCACATAGCGTCATTACCTTGTGTTCATGTTACATCTACAACCAGAACGATGCACTCGAAACGTAACGAATATGAATATAACTAAACACACCTCACAGCAACATAGCATACAAAAGAAGCAATACTTTGCGAAAAGAATAAAGAACAAGGCGCTGTATTTGTCTCTTTCTCAGTCCCGCCTTTCGTGCGCTGTGCCTTCATTTAATAACAAGGCAAACATTTAATCGGTTGCCAAACAAAATGAGTCAGCAAAGAAGGTCATACAAATGAACATAAATGAATGCATTGAATGTGCGTAGTACTGCTGTCATCACTTTTCTCGAGCCTGTTTGTGCGCATTGTGCACTTGATGCCAGTATCATATGATCTACGCCCGATACGCCCAATCAGTTTTCTTAAATTCGCTGCAAAATTTTTTCCTGCTGCCCCGCAGAACTTAAAGGCGTGTGTACATGTTCATTTTCAAAGCACCCCCCTCCCCCCATGTACTTTTTCTAGCTCTACTGATTGCGTTATAAATCGGTTATCCATGGTTTGTTTACATAAAAGAATTTTCTTACGCAAAAGATAAGCCAAAAGATCATTTTAAAAGTGACAACGGCAATACTTACTAAACACACATATCACATTTATGACGAAAGAAGAAGGCGCCGACCAAAAGAAAAAGATGGGATGACGTTCGGCTCCCCCACGGGAGCCTTGTTCACAATCGTTCACAAGATTGTGAACAAGGCTCCCGTGGGGGAGCCGAAACGTCATCCCATCTTTTTCTTTTGGTCGGCGCCATCTTCTTTCGTCATGTACCATCCCGACCAGACGGGTTTCCATCAGACTCTAGACTTCATATCACATTTATATTACACCAGAAAATTGTTCAAGGCATATATGGCAGCTAAACAGTCACATAATACAAATACACTGTTTTTAGTACACACCGAACACTTCTTTAGGGGCAGGTTACATAAGGAACCAGGAGCAGTACTCTTCATCTTCAAGCAGTGATGCACTTTCTAAACTAGAGGTACAACACAGCACTATAAATATAGGAGGAAACACGCAAAACTAAAAGGCACATCTCACCACATAACTGTTATCTCCTCCTATGGCTAGAATCATTGCTTTTCTCTTTCTTTCCTTACAAGGTTGCGAAGTTTTTCTATTGATTTGACTTTCGTCGACATTCCCATAGCCCGAAGCTCCGTGCGCAATTCTCCTGCATTCATGTCGTCCACATTTTGTAGACAGTTTCCTTCGCTCAATTTTTCTTTTGCACAACGTAGCCTCTTCGCCCGTGTCTCTTGAATAAGTCCCTCAAACCAATACTCTTGATCCCGCTTTTTATATGCACGGCTTAGTCTGATATTCTCACTCACTTCAAGCCTTTTCGCCAGCTGGAGAGCTTCAGCGGCTGCATTCCACTTGTTAGACTTCCCATGGTGTAGATGCTTTAGCACGTCGTTTTTTTCCTCTAACCCTTGGCATGAAAACCAACCAAAGCACTTGAACCTTTCGTGCTTTGCGGAAGCGTGGTGTGCGAGAATATGAATGTACGGCGTAAATCTATCGCCACCATAGCCTTTGCAACCTTGGGCTCCTAATTCTAAGAACGTGTGAAAGAATTCTGAGGTTTCTCTTTCTATGCTGCGACCTTCAACATCATTTTCCAGGTGGTACAAAATTTTCCACATAAGCTTCCAAAGGAGCAAAGTTTTTCCCACTGTTTGAGGGTGCAATTTCCCGGCCAGTTTTTCAGGCAAAGCCTTTAGCAGGCGCTCACAATCGCCCCCCGATACCAAGGTGAATGTTTTTCTCTTGTTTCCTTCATTGGCTTCCCAGACGTGAAATTTAATCCCACAGTTATTTATGGCGTCAACGATGTCCTGAACGTGTAATGGTCATACAACGTGGGTTGTGGAGTTTTTCACGGTAATGTCTGTCTTTTGCTTCTGAAAGCAATCCATCTACAAGGCGGTTAACTATTAACTTAATGTGCAATACATCAGGAATTATTAAATCAGAGTCGAAGTTAATCAATGGCACGTTTTTCATCCCGCTCGCCTCTGCGCAGCAATCAGCTTTCATGTTCTCAACAGTGCGGATCAAAGAAGGCTCATTAAAGCTCCTGTTACTTGTCAGAACTGAGCACCTTGTATGTGGGTTTGCTCGACAAAATGGACAAGGATAGTGTGATGCAGCAGACTGCAGACCCTGAACAAGCAAAAATTTCACATCTGACCCTAGACAGATGCTAATCGGAATCTCCTGGTCCCCTACAGATAAGCTACCCCTTCGTGCGACAACATTAATTTCTTTTATCAAATTCCGAAAAGCCTCTCATATTTCAAAATAACCCTCCGAGATCACCGCCACACCGAGAGGGCGATGAAGTTTATGGCTTTGTAGCTGCCGCGTTTTGCAAATGATAAAGAATGATAATGTTGTCCAGGTCGTGTGTCTACTCACAATGCAGCCATCACCCTCTATTTTTACAAGGAGTGCCTCGGTGGAGATCTCTGTCACACTTATACCTACATCTTTAGCTAGCTCTTGCGCAGCTAACGCCAAGTCTTCCTAAAATGAAACCTGAGCGCCAGGTGAGGTACCTGGTGTCTTGAACACAGTTATCCTGCTATCTAGGTGCTCTCTGTTAGAATTTATTAGCCTTATGGTAGGCAGATTAGGGACGCTCGCGGAGAGGTGCTCCCAGAAAACGTTACTGACAAAATATACGTCCAAGAGGGCTGCAACTTCTCGCAAGCTTCGTTTGTTTGGAGAAGAAAGGGCATTATAGTTAACTTGACCATTGCTGCAGAAACCTCTTTTTACACCGCAATTACAAATAATCTCTCCATTTTCCTTGAATGTTACTTTATGCAGCAGGCCTTTCAAGTCAGTTACGAGAAGCTGGCATACATCTCAGCCGTAGCTCTCCAGTACAGCGTCATGTGCTTGCGCGATGGAATATCCAGCGGCATTAAGCTTCCTTCGGTCAGTTTTTTTGCACCCCTCGCCGACCATTATTCTTTTGTTCAGTAGCATTGTTGTTTTTTCGGATTTCAGCTTTTCATTCTCCTGCTCTAGGTTAAGAAGTGGTGTCTCTGAGCTCATTTATGGCCTTTTCTGAAACTCTTCCTACTCTTTCGAGTTCTTTTTGCAGTACAGAAATTATGATGTTCTCTATGGATTCTCCGGTATTCATTCCAGGTGGGCTTGATTGAGACTCGAAGTGAATCTTTATGAACCTTTTATTTTTTAAGAATGACGCTTTCGCACGGCCTGTCAAATTCCTGTAGCGCCTATCCGCAATATTGCACAGTGACGTAAACCGGTCTTCAAAATATTTACCCATAATGGGAAGCCTTACATTCGGGGGCAAAAATGATTGCACAGTTTCAAAGTATGTCTTTCGAAGAAGGTCCTTCTCGTGTCTTGTCTTTATAGCTGTCTCATTGGTCAGCGTGAATGTGACACTGCAACTGTCAAAGGTGGCAGACAAGATTATATGGTTATCTGGCGTGGCCATTTCGTGGAGCTATAAACAACAAACTAAATAAAAACTAGAAAATTTGACGAACAAGAAGTCATAGCAGTGTAATAGAGACAGTAACACTCAGTGAGCTAAACAGGTGACGCGTTGTACAAAACAAGTCAAACTAACGCGAAAACAAAACAAATAGAACAAAAGTAGAACTCCATGGGAACAAACACTTATCACTGTATTACGATGCGCCAGCAATGATCTTTGTAACGATAAAAACCTGCAAGGTCTCACGAAGAAATCCGCAAGGAAACCTCTTGCAGGACTTCTGAAGTGTTACCCCACCCTTAATTCTGATTGGAAACTCAATCGCCACCGTGTTCCCAAGTTTCGTTTCCCGTATCGACCATGCAGACGGAAGTTGGAGCCTGGAGAAGTCTTGTTCCTCACAGAGTAGCCATTTTTTTTCTTATGGTTGGCCTTTCCCGTGAAAAGCCCATCGATAAATGTCCTGGTCAAGTTTCACCTTCAGGAGACCGCTTGATCGACGGCAGTTGGACAGCTTTTTTTGAATTTCGTACACGATCTCTTCAGAGGCAGACTGGAGGCGTCGATTCGATGGTTTCCTTGGGGATGTGAACTCGCGCAGACAGGCCTCGTTGAGATTCCTCTTAGGCTCCAGGGTACAATGCCATTTGGAGTACCCTTTCCAATGGATCAGGTACCCTTTGCGCTAAATGAAAGACAAATGGAGACATTTTGTCAATACTTTAGGAAACGATTTCATTTATCGGAAGATAGCGGGAGGGGGGGGGGGTGAAACCAAAAGTACGGAAACTGAAACTGAGTCTCAGGATTTTATTTGTTGTGGTACTTATTAGGTTTATAAGATCCGAAAGCGCACCTGCAAATTATTACGAGGGAAATTGGCATGTTATCTCTATGAAACAAAAAAATGCTGCTGCTAATATGAAGGCGGCAGAGCGTCATCACGACAAACGCTAATAGAAATCGTCATTGGCAATCGCGAGAAAGGCTAATACCTGTGCTACACGGGCACGTTCGAATGACACCTGAGCCGAATGACATTCGCAACTTGGAATGGCATTCGGACTCGACGGACTTCCGCGGCGCTACACGACACTTTCTAAACGCATTTCAAATTTCCTCAGCTCGTTTTCAGTGTACGATGACGACGACGGCGGTGGTCACACTAGTGCGACAACGACACTATCACGGTCAACAGCAGCATATATGACTGTAGTGGGACAAGTTTTTGAGGCCAACGACACCGACGAATCCGACCGCCGAACTGTCAGCCTTTATGTCCTCGGCAGGCCGGCGGCTGAGCGAAAACAAGATGATGAGGCGATGGTGTGAATATATTCGCCCTTCTACCTTAGCCATATTGTTAATAAGCGAAAGGAACGGCTATATTTCACATGTGCACACTCGAACACTCACCAGCTATAAGCGCTTGCCAAATTAATTTTAATCGACGGCGACTCCCTTCCCTTCTGCGACGACTAGGCCTAGCGACTCCGCAGGGTTGCGTCTTCGAATTCGGCGGTTGTGAAGAGCGAATTCGCAAGTTTGAGCGAACGCAAATGATCTACGAGTGTAGTTTTGACAACAGTGACCTCAAATCAACTATTGCTCACACCGCAGGGCGCGCATACGATGAACGGGAAGCGCCGCTGTGACCCAAATCGCCGAGCACTGCTTTACGACCAGCAGCAGTCGTCGCCGTTGCTACTTTGTGGATAACAAGTTATGCCTTTTCAATTACCGCGAATGGTCCCTAATCATACTTCTGAATAAAGCAGTTTAAAATAAACTACTGATCGCGTCGGACGAAGTCGGGACAATTAGCGACAAGCGCCGATCGTACACGATGTCAGTAGCCCAGCGGTCAAGTGTTTCTCAGGCGAGCGATCGTATCGGCGCTTCCTCCCACAGACTGTCGCACTGCCTTAACAAGCCACGGGTACAACCAGTACAAAAAAGATGAGATTATTTAATAGAACTAAAGCGCAGAATGTGTTTTAAGTCATGCAAACGAGCGCTAGCTGTTCGTACGCAGCGATGTAAACAATAGTATATGCGCGCAGGCGTCCTCATCGGCACACTGCTGGAGAAATTTCATGCTCACGCGGTAAATGTTCTTTCGTGCACTGTTATCTTCAAGCACTTACGTAGACAGAACACGAGCTATTTGCTAAGCAAAGAGCAGGAAAAAACGAGCAGAAGGTATCAAAATGAGCAGCCACAGAGCCGAAAGCACTCGCGCGGCTGTGGGCGGGGCGAA
>JARKHS020019091.1:0-12173 GCA_030143305.2 Amblyomma americanum | reverse complement strand
ATAAACACCAAAACCTTACTGTTTTCATAAACAGCTGACGACATAAATGATTCATATCCAGAAAGCCTGATTTTGTTCGATAAGTTCGGCTCGCAAATAACGATAATGGGAAACATTGGCGTACACGAAGCGACGGAAATCCGAAAGGCGCGCTTTGAGTTCGCGGGCATTCCACTGAAAAATAGCTGCTTGTGGGACCTCTTCCCTAAAAGACCAAGGCTGTGGAGCCATGATCTACTCAAGGGTTGCAAGCACCGGACTCAGAGCGTCCAGTACTTGAAGCGCACTTCTGGCAGATGGTGTGTGCATGTTGCTTAGCAGCACGCGAATGGCATTCATTAAAGGCCTAATAAGTGCTATCACTTGCTCATCTGTATTCCGCGACTCCTCGGATACAGCACCTTGCTGTACTGGGGGCGGCTTCTTCTGCGGCTCTTCTGGCGGTCGTGTACGCGGAAGTGGCGGCCATTCCTTTGTCGAAAGAGATCTGGCAGTTTTCTCCCTTCCAACATCGGTGTTCGGAGTGCTGGAAACGTCCACTGATGATGATGCTTGACGAGGTGACTTTTCCTGAAAGCTTGATGTTTTCCGCCGTGAAGACCTTCGTCGGTGACGTCGTCTTCGCCGTACTTTCACAGCGGCCTCTTTGTTGGTAGAGTTGTCTCTCACCATTTGTTTAAGAATGGTGATCTCTTTCTTGATCTGGGGACAGTCTTTGGAAGAGGCGCAGTGATCACCTTGACAGTTAGGACACTTCAACGTGGTTGCGCTGCAGTTGTCTTCTGGGTGGGGTTCGGCACATCGAGGGCACACGGCCGAATTTCTGCAAACACCCTTCACATGTCCAATCTTCTGACAATTGAAGCATTGCATAGGTCTTGGAATAAATGGTCGAACCTGGTGGCGAAAGTGGCCGACCTTCACGTAGGGTGGAAGGCAGTCGCCTTTGAAGGTTATCCTCACACAACGTGAGTTGCCGAGGCGACCAACATGCACAATCACGTTGTGTTCGCTTGCTGGTTTTATGAGAATTGGTAGGTCTGCATTAGATATTTCATTGTCAATGTCATAGATGACTCCTGTTATTGTGGCACCATTCATTGGCACGATGGATCGGACCTTGATGTTTCCCAGCTGCGTTACATGTTGTAGTATGGTCAGTGTGCTCGGGTTCATCACATCGATTGCCAGGATGTTTCGCCTAGTGTTTATCCTAACATCCTTGATCTCATTTGGCACGGTGTTTTCTAGATACACGGAGAGTGCTTGCCTGTTGAGGACGCGCAGGTTGTCGTTAGCGTTCTGTGCCACAAACAGGATGGAGTGAGGCCATCGCTGAGGAGCTGTTTTCACAGTGTCCGAGCTGGACGCCGAAGATGAGATGCGAGGCAATGTGCACACGCTGCTTTGGGGCTAAGCTTGGGGGTTCCTGTGCTGGCGATTTCCAGTGCTTTCGCTTCCACTTTCGGCTTATCACATCTGAGTGTGAATAGCTACTTGTGCGTAACTTTCACTGCGCCATGATTTAAAACATGGGTGGCACTTCATCACTTTCTGAATTAGCGAGTATTGAATTAAGGCTACGTTTATGTGGGGCGGTCGCCCAGAAACGCTTAAGGCATACAGTTTGTTTTTTGAAGCTTGGAAAAAGTCCACCTTGGCGCAAATAAATTCACACAGAGAAAAACCACAAGGAGACAACGGACAGGTACTATACCAACTAGCCCAGTACTGTACCAACTAACCCAGCAACTAGCCTTACTAAGCCATACACTTTGTTATCGCTGTCTATGCGCCGTTAAACCCGATGCGTTTGCGGCGTGCCAAATCTAGCTGACTGAAGGCACTGCATCATGATGATAATGATGATGATTATGATGATGATGATGATGGTGATGATGATAGGCTTATAAAAAGGTCCCTTTCTAACTCTTTCCCTAGTGCATTTCACGGAAACCGTGCCGTCTTATGCAAGCTTAAACCGGCACGAGTTGGTTGCTCACTGTGTAGAACAGGCTCCGTAGATGGAGAGCTGGACGAGTCGGTACATGATTGCGGAAAGAAAACCAGCGCTACAATTCTTTCTTACCACCACGCTGCATGGGCTTAGAAGGAAAAATTCCCTTACATGCTTCAGACACGCGCTATTGCGGCTCCGCTAGGTATGACTCGACCGCTTGAGTTTCCAGCGTATATATCATTGCTTCCTTACCTAGGCAACTATGCAGATTTGTCACGAAAATAATTTATTTGCATCTTTCGTCACAAATGTGAATGCCGACATGTTGGTATGATTCTCAACTGCGCCTGCCTCTTCTATTGCTTGCAATGTAGTGTGCCAAAAACTTGTGGGCGAAAGTAGTGCAATTCTGGTTCATGAATGAGCTCAGCAGATGTATTTAAAAGGAAACTGAAAACTATGCAAGTGCTCCCTAGAAAGCCATTTGATTTCGTTCTATGAATGAACGGCAGTTAAAAAGGAAATCATTTTTCTTAGTGGATGTTTTGGTATTGGAAATAGAAAACTGCTTATTATTTACTCCCACTGCATTTAACTAAGGGCAGTGTCTAGAGCATACCATCTAATGGTAGCGCATTCAGCGTTATAACATTATCCTAGAGGGCACGAAGCACACCTGCCAGCCGTATCCGACGCTTCTCAACAGCAGTCTTTGTCATCAATCTCTGAGATCAAGTTGGAACAGCGTAGCCGTCTTGTCATGCTATGGTATAGCTTTGAGTAAAATAAAAAAAACAATCGAAAACCTTTATTGCAATTTAGAGGGCCTATTATTCACCCTGCACTTGCATTTACATTGTTTATGAATTTTCTTCGGTAGGCTGTCTAGTCAAATGGTTCTCAAGGGAAGTGGGCTTGCTATTCGTGATGCGTGGAGATTTAATGTGACATTGAGTGCTTCTTGCGAAAGATTACTGTCATGTGTAAGCAGCAACATAGTGCTGCCTCACGCAAGTATTTTTGATTACTCTGATGAGCATCTGCGTGCGGCATATGCTATTCAGTAAATTGAGTTGCGCGCGCACCCTTTTGTTTCTTTGCGACAGCCGCTATCGCCACTCTCTCTTCCCCTATTTCCCCTTCCCCTCTCGTTAAGCATGCTGATAAAAGGCACCTAGCTTTTGAAATAATTCGAGTTTCTTCTCTCCTTGCTGACCAGCGTGGCTTCTGCACTTGGCGCTCCTCAGCGCGACCGTGGCGATGCAACAGGGGCGACGAGTATTGACGCAGCAGTAGTGAAAGAAGAACCCAAGGACCGCATTACGCCGTTAGACGCCATGGCCTATCTAAAGCTACCGGACTTCGACGAAAGTACACATAAGTGGAAACCATACCTTGTCGAGGTCGAAGCTTGTTTCGAAGCAAACGCCGTTGAGGATTCAGCAAAGTAGAGAGCATTGCTTGTGGCAGCATTAAGCACGCACACGGTCGAGATATTCGCAGGAAAAGTGGCCCCGCGCAAGCCAAATTCATTAATTTATGAGGAAGCAGTAGAAACCCTGAACGAGTATTTTGACCCCAAAAGGAAAGAAATCACCGAAAGGTACAAATTTTTCAATCGCTGCCACGCAGAAGGGGAACCAAATCATGCATTTTTGGTGGAGATTCGCCGGATAGCGGATAACTGCAACTTCGGAAGCGCTCTGGACCGGATGATACGGGACCGCATTGTTTGTGATGTACGGTCGAGCGCACTGCAGAAACAACTCTTGTCAAAAAAGGATTTAACGTTGGAAGAAGCGGAGGCAACAGCAATGGCAACCGAGGCCGCAGAAACCGGCGTGACAAAAATGAACACGGAGGACACGCCTCTACTAAAAGTTGAGGCACGCGCGAAAAGAGCGCTGCAAAATGAACGCAAGCGTTACCAAAGCGAAAGGTGTGGCAGATGCGGTAGCGGAAAACACGATGATAACGAGTGTTCGTGGGCCCAGTCTCGGTGCTACCGCTGTGGGCGGAAAGGTAACCTTGCGCGGAAGTGCCGAAGCCGTGCGCCGAACGCAGACGAGACAACCCGAGCGGCGCGAACCAACGCTCTGGCTGTCAGGGAAGATTCGTCGAACTATGAAACGGAAGCGGCGCATATCTGGACACTAATGTCTCAGAGAAAAAAACTTTCTGGAGCCACCTGTATGCAGAGTATTCACTTGGAAGGGGGGGGGGGGGGTTGGAATTGGGAATGGAGGCAGATACCGTGTCACCAATTTGCGTCATCCCTCGGGAACTCTATGACAAGTACCGCAAGCAGTGGCCAAATCTGAAAACATCCAACCTCAAGTTGTCCTTCTACGTAGGCCGCCTCCCTGTCCTGAGAGAACGTCAGTTAACCGTCCGCTACCAAGGCGCGTCCGTGGTTTGTGCCCTGACTGTGCTAGATTGTGCGGGACCAAGCCTGTGTGGGCGTGACATGCATAGCTTGCTCAACATCGCAGGCGCTCCAATCTTGCAGGTAGTAGCAAAGGACGCCACGACCGAAGACCGCAAAACAGCTACCGCATCAACAGCATTTTCGAGGACTACCAGGATGTCTTTTCTGTCGGCCTGGGCCTCATCGAGGGGAAACCAGCCAGCACCCGTCTGCACCTAAAGGAAGGTGCCATCCCAAAATTCTGTAAGGCGCGACATCTCTCCTACGCTCCACGCGATGGAGTGACGCAGGAGGTGGACAGGCTAGTTTCTATAGGTGTATTGTCGCCAGTGAAGCATACCGACTGGGCAACACCAGTTGCGGTTGTGATAAAGAAGGACGGCACAGTTAGAATCTGCGGTGATTTTAAAGTCACCTTGAACCCAGCCTGTGCCACTGAGCAATATCCATTACCTAGGATTGAGGGCATGTTTGCCCGCTTAAGCGATGCTGACTGTTTTAGTACGCTGGACCTGCGAGATGCATACAATCAGATACCACTCGACGAAGCTGCCAAGAAGGTCTGCGTGATTAACACGCATAAAGGCATTTTCTATTTTAATAGGCTATCGTTCGGAATAGCATCTGCACCGGATTTTCTAGATAAAGATGGATGAGGTGCTGGAAGGGCTGCCGGGCGTACAAGCTTATATAGACGACGTGCTGGTTTCCGAAAGAAGGAATGATAACGGCGAGGCGGTTAAGAAACGCCCTACAACGCTTCCGAGAGCGAGAAGTGAAACTTAGATCTGACAAGCGCGAATTGCGAACACACACACACACACAACACACACACACACACACACACACACACACACACACACACACACACACACACACACACACACACACACACACACACACACACACACACACACACACACACAACACACACACACACGCGCACACCACACACACACGCACTACGCACTACACACTACACACACACACACACCGTATATATATATATATAATATTGTATGGCGGCTTATTGGCACGTCAGAAACGCCGGCGAAGAAGACCTTAGGAAAAGCAATCTACGAGCCAGCTAGGCAAGAGGCTGGGACACAAGCGTTAGCGTTCCAGCATGAGCATCCGACGGGCTTCTTCTTCTTCTTTACCTCAGTAAACGGGAGCACAAGCGTTTCGTCGTCGTAGGCGTCGGTGCTGGACCATCTTCTTCGTTCCAACTGCCCCGGCGGAAAGAGAGCCATCCTGGCGACTCAAGGCGAGGAGACGACGTGGGGGCTGTAATAAGGCTTCAAACGACTGACATGAACGACGTCGCGGCCATGGCGGCGATGGTCCGAAGAAGGTGTCACCGCTTCGATAATGTACTTGACAGGTGACGTACGTTCTAGGAAGCGGTAAGGGCCAAGGTGCTTGGCCGAAAATTTGGACGTAGCCGGAACAGAGAGCCAGACTAGTGACCCAGTGGAGAAATGAACAGCGGGCGTGTCTTGAACGGAATCATGGAGGCGGAGGCCTTGACGTTCGGCGGTGAAGGAGCGAGCCAACTGGCGGCACTTCTTAGCATGACGGGTAATGTCAGAAAGGGAAGTATATTCCGAGGTGTCGGGGTTGTAGGGAAGGATTGTATCCAACATACAAGAATGTTCGCGCCCGAATAAAAGAAAGGGGAAAAGCCGGTGGTTGCTTGAGAGGCGGTGTTATATGCATAGGTGACGAACGGAAGAACCTGATCCCAATTAGAGTTGTCGGAGCGAATGTACATGGCGATCATGTCCCCAAGAGTCCGGTTGAAGCGTTTGGTGAGGCTGTTGTTTTGAGGGAGGTAAGCAGTAGTCGTGCGGTGGACTGTGTGGCACGCGGCGAGAAGCTCGCGAAGAACTTCAGACAAGAAAACGCGGCCGCAGTCAGTGAGAAGTTCTCGAGAAGCGCGGTGACGCAGGATAAAGTGATGAAGAAGGAAGAAGACTACATCGCGAGCAATAGCCGCAGGTAGGGCAGCGGTCTCAGCATACCGAGTGAGGTGGTCCACCGCGACTATAATCCAGCGATTCCCAGCGGTATGTGAAGGGCAGTGGCCCATATAGGTCTTCGACATTGTTATTGCGCTGCTCGTGGTTTAAACAGAAGAGAACTACACATACAGGCACGGCGCCCTATCTGTATGTGTTGTTTTTGTCTGTGTAAACCATGAGCAGCGCAATAACAATGTCGATGATTACAAACCAACTAGGCCCATTTTAAGCTCTTCTTAGATTCAAATAGGTCGATGCCAACACGATCGAAAGGGCGAGCCGGACACGGTATTGGCTGTAACGGGGCAGTCGAAAGGCTAGGTGTCGACTTCCGCTGCTGACAAGCAGTGCAGGAGCGAACGTAGCGACGAACGGTCAGGTAGATTGTATATTTTTAGAGGGGATCTGGCGCCGACATGGCAGCCAGACGCTTACATCTTGTTCTTCTTCAGGTGCTGCAAATGATGGCGATTTTCGATGCTGCCGCGATGTCGACGTGCCTGCCAATGAACGGAGCCGCTTCTACCGAGCAAGTCTGTTGTGCTGACCTGGCTTTTTTGGGTGACGCTTCGCCGTTGGACCTCACAGCGCTACCGGCGCTCGAACGGTTCATCGACTGGCAACCCTGGAACCTTCCGCACAAGCATGACCTACATAAGCAGCTGTTGTACCCAGCCACACCGGGATCTGGCGCCGACATGGCAGCCAGACGCTTACATCTTGTTCTTCTTCAGGTGCTGCAAATGATGGCGATTTTCGATGCTGCCGCGATGTCGACGTGCCTGCCAATGAACGGAGCCGCTTCTACCGAGCAAGTCTGTTCTGCTGACCTGGCTTTTTTGGGTGACGCTTCGCCGTTGGACCTCACAGCGCTACCGGCGCTCGAACGCTTCATCGACTGGCAACCCTGGAACCTTCTGCACAAGCATGACCTACATAAGCAGCTGTTGTACCCAGCCACACCGGGATCTGGCGCCGACATGGCAGCCAGACGCTTACATCTTGTTCTTCTTCAGGTTTGTTACTCTTACCTTTCTGTTAATGGCAAACCGTTTAGGAAGTCGACGCCAGATCCCAACTTTGCTGTGTGCATGTTTTTACGCCTTCTGTACGACGTGTCCGCGAGCTGTTCAGGATACATAGGTTTGTTTCAAAGAAAGCTTTTGCTTGCGGGAGACGTAGAGCAAAACCCTGGGCCTCTGTCTGCTGAGCAGGAAAAGCAGATGTTCGATACTATCATGACAATACCTGTGATACAACAGCAACAGACCGAAATATTGGACGAACTACGTTCCATTCGGCTTGAGCAAAAGAATCTCGAAGAAAAACTAACAAAACTCGCAGAAAAAGTCAAGAGCGTTGAAGATAATGTGTCACTGGTGCTCCCGCTAAAGCCTGAAGTAGAAAGATTATCTCAAAGTTCCCAGAAACTTGCTGTCGCGTGCACGGCCCTCGAGTCATCGCACGATGACCTGGAGAACCAATCACGAAGAAACAACTTAATATTCTACGGCATCCATGACAAAGAAACCGAATCGTGGGAACAGTCTGAGACTAAAATTATCTCTTTTTGCGCTGAAAAGTTAAAACTTTCCGTTGACGCCGCTGCCATTGAAAGAGCGCACAGACTAGGAAGATATGCGCCCGACAAGCACAGACCCCTGATCGTTAAATTTTTGTCCTTTAAAGAAAGGAATCGTGTTCTTTCAAATGCTGCCAAACTAAAAGATACTGACTGGGCGATAAGCGAGGACTATTCGGCCAAAGTACGGCAACAAAGAAAAAAGCTCATGCAGTTTGCTAAGGCACGCGGCGGAAAGTTGAAACTGCGGTTTAATAAGCTAAACCTGGACAACAAAACCTATATGTACAACATTGAAACAGACGATATCACTTGTGTAAACCAATAGCCATCACCGAGGCTTTTAGCTAGCCCACAAACTGCTATTAAAAATGAACTTGTCTGTATTGTTGTTAATTGCCGCAGTCTAAAAAACAAAACTGACCAATTCCTCTCACTCTTACAAATGACGAACGCACATGTGGTAATTGGAACCGAGTCATGGCTGGACAGCAACATAAGTGATGGTGAAATATTTCCTCCATCCTATACCACGTATAGGAAGGATCGCAATGTACGCGGTGGTGGTGTGTTCATCCTCGTTCATAGCAGTTTGAGAAGCGTGTCTGTTAACTTAGACAACGATTCCTGTGAAGCTGTCTGGTGCAGGGTACGGCTGGGCGATGGTACTTCTTTGGCAATTGGCTCTTTTTATAGGACGCCCGGTTCAACCTGCGCACAGCCATTTTTTGAACTTAGCAACACATTATTAGCCTTAGACGCAACACATATTATCCTTGCCGGTGATTTTAATATGCCCAGCGTAGAATGGTCTTGTTTTAAACCAGTAATTCGCACTGCATCCCTCTTGTATACCGCTTTCCGTGAAGTAATTGGTGCTCACTCATTATTTCAGTTTGTTCAAACCCCTACCAGACTCGGCCTTACCAGTGCTAATGTGCTAGACTTGTTTTTCTGCAATGACCCTAGCCTAGTCTCGTCTGTCATAACGCTGCCAGGCATAAGCGACCATGATGTAGTTTTAGCAAAAGTATCCTGTAATGCTATGAAGACCCACCACACCCAACCACGCAAAGTGTCTTTTTATGAAAAAGGGGATTATGCTTCGCTATCACAGGAACTCGACGCATTTTTTCCTGAGTTTCTTTCACATCAGCCATCCCTGAATATTGATTCCTTCTGGAACTTGTTTAAAACTAAAATTTTGTCACTGACGCAGACTTTCATCCCATCCCGCTTGATTTCAGCCAAGCGTCGTGACGATATGCATTGGATGAATAGACAGTTGCGGGCAATGATCAACCGGCGGAAACGGCTCTTTCGCAGATATTGTGATACGCCCGCACTAACTTTGTACTCCGAGATGAAAAAGCAAACTAAGAACTTATCGAAAGAAATCCGTAAAGCGAAAAGGGCATACTTCAGCACACTAGGCCAACAACTAAATACAAACCCAAAGGCAGTCTGGAAATATGTTAAAAATAAGAGAAACAGCAGGGTCTCTGCGCCTGATATACTAGACGCAACTGATTTTGGAAGGGATTCAAAAGGTAAAGCGAGAAGTTTCAATCTTTATTTCCAATCGGTGTTTTCCGATCCCATTAATACACATACTGACTTTCAATCTTCCAGCACCCTGACCAGAATGAATGACGTAGAAATTTCTGAACGGGGGATCATGCTTTTATTACAGAAAATTAAAGTTACATCAGCACCAGGGCCTGACAACATTTCCAATTACGTTTTGAAAAATTGTGCAGCTTCAGTTGCCCCGTATCTCGTTGCATTATTTCAGAAATCGTTAGAGAATTCTTCTTTGCCCCTTGACTGGAGAAGTGCCAATGTCGTTCCGATTCATAAGAGTGGTGATAAAACTAAAACATGTAACTATAGGCCCATATCGCTGACGAGCGTGTCGTGCAAAACACTGGAACATGTCATTTATACTCAGTTAATTAGCCATCTACAAAACAATAGTTTTTTCTGTTCGACACAACATGGATTTAGGTCCGGCTTCTCATGTGAAACACAGCTCGTGGAATTCACACATGACATTTCTGTTTCCTTAAACTCCGCCGGTCAGGTAGATTGTATATTTTTAGATTTTCGAAAAGCGTTCGATTTAGTTGCTCACAACCTATAGTTACAGAAGCTTTCAGAATTAAATATTCCTACCTCACTCTTATCCTGGATTGAGGCGTATCTTGCGGAAAGGAGACAGTGCGTGGTTATCGACGGTGTCAGCTCGGAAAGTGTGGGTGTAACTTCAGGTGTTCCGCAGGGGTCGGTTTTGGGCCCTCTTCTTTTTCTCATTTTTATAAATGACCTCACTAGTAACATTTCAAGTATAATCAGACTTTATGCTGATGACTGTTGTATCTACCGCAATATTTCTTCTGAAGCAGATGCAATTTCACTACAGCATGACCTCAACTCTGTATTCTCTTGGTGCAACAACTGGAATATGGCGCTAAACATCTCCAAATGTAATCTGGTCCGGTTTACAAAAAAGAAACAATTCCTCCAAACAGACTATTTCCTTGGTAGCACTGAATTATCCGCAGTTTCAACTTATAAGTACTTGGGAGTCTTTTTTTCTACTGACCTATCATGGAATACACACGTAAATTACATATCTGCTAAAGCCAGCCGCACATTAAACTTTCTCAGACGTAACTTTAAGGACGCTCCCCTTACGCTGAAGGAGACATTATACATGTCTACTGTACGTCCGATACTTGAGTATGCTTGCGCGGTTTGGGACCCGCATACAAAACTGAATATTGAGGACCTGGAGCGCGTCCAGAAACGGGCTGCTAGGTTTGTGTCCGCCGATTATAATTTCCAAAAAAGTTCTGATTTGCGCGAGAAGTTGGGATGGCCGTTACTTGAAAACAGGCGCAAATATTTGAGACTCTCTTTCTTTTATAATGTGCTTAATAATAAAACTGGAATTCCAAAAGAGAAATACATTAATGAACCCAGCTACATTTCCGCCCGCACTGACCACCCACTTAAGGTGCGCGAGTACAATTGCCGTATAAACGTATTCAAATATAGTTTTTTCCCACGAACAGTGCATGATTGGAACTGTCTCCCTTCGCGGGTCGCTACCGCTCCTCCTACATCGTTTCTGACCGATTTGCAAAGCCACCTGTCAATATAAGTGCAATAATTCTTGTCCGAGTGTATTATGTTTTAAGCAGTGCTGTATTTTAAAATGTATCTTTTTTTGTGTGTGTATGTGTGTGTTTAGGGTATGTTTGCCTTTCTACAATGGTTTTTATTTTGTTTGTTTGTTTGTTTGTTTTGCTTCCGTGTGCATGGGTTTATTGTATTTTCTGTGTAGACCGCATCATTTGCCTAATTTATTATGTACTAGATGTTTGTTCTTATTTATGATGTTTCCCCCCTACAATAATGCCCCAATAAGGGCGCTGTAGGTACTGTGTATAAATAAATAAATAAATAAATATAAATACATGCCCCGCCAATAGTATCTCTGGCGTAGTCGCTCGTACGTTTTCCGCGAGCCAGTGTGAGCGCTCTGAGGGTCGGCATGGTGGTGTTCTCAAATCTGAGATCGGAGATGTCGGGGAATCACAAGAAGCCACGTTCGGCCGTCTGGACGATAGTTACGGCGGTACAGAAGATCGTCGCGGAGAGCAAAATGGGAAGTTTGGCAACGAGGGGACCGAGGGAAGGAGGCCGTAGAGTGCGCACGAAGCACGTCGAGCAAGGATGAAATCCATGGACCTTGGCGTTGTTGAAGGGGCATGTCCATGTGTCACGGATCTCCACGGAGACCACTCGGACCGAAACAACAAACTAGGCGACAGGTGCACCCACACAGACGCACAGGTGCACCCACACAGACCCACACAGACGCACACCCTACGTGACACACGCACTAGTACACAAAACTAACAAACACAAAACCCAAACACTATAAATACACACGACCCGAAAACACTGCTACCAGCGTCTATTCAATTCAATTCAATTCTTATTTTTCCAGACATAAAGGATCCTGGAAAAGGTCAAGAGCTAAAAGCTGTCTCGACAGCTTCACTAGGCCCATGACCCCTTCTACAAGGCAGTAGGTTTACAGCAACAGGCAGTGTCCATATTGCCACACTGCGAGCGCCGCCATGCGGCCGAGCGGCATGTCTGGGCTTG
>JARKHS020019090.1:27500-96092 GCA_030143305.2 Amblyomma americanum | reverse complement strand
AAGCGTTGGGCTTCACTGTAAACTTTATGCCTTTGCGACTTGTTGTTTCAACAATACCACCTTCGTGGCCACCACGTGCAGATCTTTTCCAAAGTACCAGTGCAACTAGTACTTGGCCTTCGTTTATGGTTGTGCTCGAACATGTGGCACGTTTTCATGCTTCGTTGTGCGCATTAAGTGCTAACATTCATATGTTGGCAAAAAACAGGGGATCCACAGGTGAACCACAGGTTTTGTAACTGGCACAAGGCGGGAGTTTTGACTGCGGGAGTTTTGTCTGCGGGTTTTCACCGCTTGGAATCGTTTTTTTTTTTTTTTGCCCACATTCGACGGGAATTTTGAGGCGCATGCTGTCCTTCCACCGTGGTGCACCCCTAACCACAGGTGAAAAAAAAAATGAAACTGGGGTGAACCCCGAAGAGAGCAGCGATATGCAGGGCTACTTACATTTTTTTTTTCAAGCTTTTGAATTGCCCCTTTACTGGAGGCACTCATTTGCAAGTGGTCGATTTTCAACAAGTGTACGCAAGTATAATGGCGGCCGGCTTGTGAGGAGCTGCGCTTTAAGCTGGATCTTGCGCTAAAAGCTTCTCACAATCAGCGAGCTGCCTCATCACCGTCACATAGAGGCGTCGGTTATTTTTTATTTTTTCCCCCTTATCATTTTTATTTCTTGACACGCAGTCATCAGCAGAGTTCGGAACGCTTGACAACAGATACATATACTTATTACTGGAAGCCCATGCATTAATTCGCACGTCAATTTTACAGCGAGAGGCTGCGGAACTGGCAATCTTGAGTGTGAACTCGACAGGGCCGGGTAGATAGCTGAGAAGTCGACTCGGCGAATGCATTGCAACAGATACGCGGCGCCGGTCCTACAGGAGTTATCCATTTGCTTATCACTAGCAGGGTAGCACCTGCTTTATTAAAGCTTTGTGCTCGCCGGGAAACGGGGCTCCCCTCTACGTATACCGAGCCAACGGTGCACAGAGTGAAAGTGATTGCGCTTGTTGATGAATCGCTGGCCGCGACGCTATAGCTGCGAGGCGTGGACGGCATATATGTGTAAATATAGGGTCAGCGGCTCTTGGAACAGGCAGCGCGATAACCGCCGTGACGTTTTCGTTCCCGTCCAGACCGGAAGCCTTTCTGACCGCTGTGGTCTGAGGCAGCGTTGGACCCCGCTGTGCAGATAAAAGGAGCCAAAGTCGGTCCGTCGGTTTAGCGCCGATAGCAACCCCGTGTGGTGTGACTGTTCTCAGGTCAACCCCTCAACAGATTCGAGCCGGCGGCAGGTCTGGGAGAAGGCTCTCTGATAAGACTGACCCCACCGCGGGGTGTGATTGACATGCCGCTGGGCGAAGTTCGGAGTGGCAGTGTTCCTTGGGGCTGTCGTAGTACGTTTTAGGAATACATCATTTCGTTTTTTTTTTCTTATCCGAAATTTTTCTTCGGCGTTATCACTTTCACCTATAGGCCGTCCTTGCGCCTGTCACAGCAACGTATATAGTGGGCTACCGGTTTCCGTATGACGAGGACGCACCAAACCAAAACAAAATCTTCGAATTCCAAGTGAATCGATTGCGAACTTTATTGGAACGTAGCTTTTAAGGGGTTTGTCACAGGCTTCCGCGGCGGTGTCGGCCACGATGCTGTAACCGGGAGATGGTTTCCGTGGCGGAGTATGGTCGCAGAGGTGGCGTCTATATAATTGTGACGCAAAAGCGCGCCAAATTAAATTCGACCAGTTCTTCCATTGCGATGATAGAGGCAGACGCGGCTGCTAAACGCGCCGCTCAAAGCGCCGCTAAACTTGCAGAGAAGAGCTGCGTTTAAAATCGCATGCATTACCTCAGGGGTGAACGCAGGGGAGTTTGTCATTTTCATAAATCGTTGGTAGCAAGGCCACGCGCCAGTGGATATATGTCGCTTTCTTTAAGCTCAAATGCTTACGGTGACAAGCTGCATACAGAGGCTGCTAGAAATTATTTCACTCGTGCGCTCTACCGCGCATTTGTTGTTGGCTCCTCGCCTTCACACTGCGCTGGCAACTGCGTGATTAACTTCGCTGCCGTCTTTTACCTTAAGCAGTTATCACAGCTTTTAAGACACAAGAAATGAAGAGCTTCGGCGCGAAGTTTACGTTATGGCTGTGTATGAGCAGAGATGACATCAGATGGTGCATTTGGCCAACTGGCGAAGTGCTGCGTACCTTTATGCACCTTGCGTCAAAGGTGGTCATTGCTGGCCCGCGTATTAAAGCGGGCAAAATCACTTATTTTTAGAGTTTTTTCTTTTGGTACGGCGGTGCTCGTTAGCCTGCGCATTGAGTACAGAAAAAAGATGCCTATCGGTCAGATATGCATCGATAAACGCGCTCATGATCATAAGTTGCTTTTACCCAATCACAAAGTGGATCTCCTGACTACGTCAGGTGTATTTCGAAAATCTCGGGCATTGACCATAGACACAAAATTCAAGCGCCATTTTCTCGAACTGTCACGCATACCTACTCTTAAAAACTATATCGTCGGACCATACCTCCTTCCTGCTTCATTACAGTTGCCATCTCAGATGCGACTGTCTCCTTGATCGCCTTTATGCCACAGTCCTGGATGCTTTTCAGAAGCAAAGTACTCATTAATCCACCCTCATCCGGAACGCGTTTCGTGTCCTGGGTCTATTTATTACGCATAAATAACTAAATCAAAAATAAATAATACCGTAAAGAAAAACGAGTCAGCAGACCACAGTGCTAAGATAAAAAAAAATTAAAAATATCAACGACAATAACACGAATCTTTTGGGCCAAATATTAGATGAACGAAGTCTGTTTGCGCTGATATAATAAGGCGAGGACGTCGAGCCAGCGTGCAGACGCACAACGCTATTCGACGCGCTGCGTAATGTGGCGATTTTCCGATGTTGCGCGTACGTACCCGATCGGCTCTCGCCACACACGCTGACGTCCTTCTCCTCGCGTGGAGATGGCGCCACGGGCACCGCACGCACGGCCCCTTCCGCGCTTGCCTAGAGCTGCGATATACCGAGCCGACCGAGCGACTGGCCACTGAGCTTTAAGCACCAAATTATTGGTTAAAAGGACGCTGGGGAGAAACTGATGTTGGCCTCTACCGATAGATTTACAGCATTATAGCGAAACTACTCTACTTGCGCTGAAAACGAAGCTTGCATAAGCTAGACAACGCCAGAAACGATATACAGGCGTCGTAACACTGGCCGATTTCCGGAATAAAACGCGGTGCGTCGGCATACGGCGCACAAAATACACCGTGACACACCACGCACAAAAGAGACGAAAGACAAAAGGGTAGGCCTGGACGAAGCATGACCTCCTTTTCTGTGTGCGCTGTTTCACGATCAATCAATACTGCCTAACTGACCTAACGTTCGACGTTACAGTGGTTGGAGTTTTCTTGCCGCGCGCCCTATAGCCTAGGCTGCATCGCCATTCATTTGAAAGTAACGATCAGGGACCTTTTCGGTGTAGATGTAATGAGTTTGAATCGAGCGGCTGACAAGTTCTTAAATGCAATTTTCTTGACAGTAAACGTGTCTGTTGCTGCCGGAAAAAACATCAATGTACCATAAAAGAGACATAGAATCGCTCGTTGCAGATACTAAAAAAAAATTACTGGTTTTGCTCTCAGACTCCCAAAAACCGCTCCAGACATTGTGTTCTCAGTGAACTCGCACGTTTTTAGTTTTTCAGTGAGCTGCACCTGTCATTGACTTCTTTGTTTCGGACTAATTCGGCACTGACCATGTATTGATCATATATCTGATATTGTGAAGAGAGGAAGGAGCATTTAGGCCTTTAATGCCTTCATACAGTGTCAGGCGACTGGGTAGTGAGGTGGAGCTGCAGTAAGCGTTTTTAGTAGAACTCGCGTCCCGGAAACTTCTGTTCCCATTAGTGCATTTTCGATACACCAAATGTCTGTAATCGGTGCGCTGTCAGTAGCGTTTCTGAGTCCTTCAGAGTGCCGCTTTCTCCATGCGTATATAGTCCTTCCTTCCTTCCTTCCTTCCTTCCTTCCTTCCTTCCTTCCTTCCTTCCTTCCTTCCTTCCTTCCTTCCTTCCTTCCTTCCTTCCTTCCTTCCTTCTTTCCTTCCTTTCTTTCTTTCCTTCCATTCTTTCTTTCTTTCCTTCCTTCCTTCCTTAACCTTCCTTCCTTCCTTAACCTTCCTTCCTTCCTTCCTTAACCTTCCTTAACCTTCCTTCCTTCTTCCTTCCTTCCTTCCTTCCTTCCTTCCTTCCTTAACCTTCCTTCCTTCCTTAACCTTCCTTAACCTTCCTTAACCTTCCTTCCTTCCTTAACCTTCCTTCCTTCCTTAACCTTCCTTAACCTTCCTTCCTTCCTTCCTTCCTTCCTTCCTTTCTTTCTTCCTTCCTTCCTTCCTTCCTTCCTTCCTTCCTTCCTTCCTTCTTTCCTTCCTTCCTTCCTTTCTTTCTTTCCTTCCTTCCTTCCTTCCTTCCTTCCTTCCTTCCTTCCTTCCTTCCTTCCTTCCTTCCTTCCTTCCTTCTTTCTTTCTTTCTTTCTTTCTTTCTTTCTTTCTTCCTTCTTTCTTCCTTCCTTTCTCTTCCTTTCTTTCTTTCTTCCTTTCTTTCTTTCTTTCTCTCTCTCTTTCTTTCTTTCTTTCTTTCTTCTCAGTCTGTAATCGGAAAGCAGCCGCAACTTTCTTCGTGACACTTTTTTAGCCACCGACATTTTTCTGTGATTACCGGTACTCACCTGTGGGGCAGAAACGTGGAGGCTAACGAAAAGGGTTCAGCTTAAGTTAGAGACAACGCAGCCAACTATCGAAAGAAGAATGATAGGTGTAACGTTAAGAGTCCGGAAGCGGGCAGAGTGGGTGAGGGAACAAACCGGATTTAGTGACATCCCAGTCGAAATCAACAGGAAGAAATTGTCTTACGCAGGGCATATAATGCGAAGGCAAGATAACCGCTGGTCCTTAAGGGTAACGGAGTGAATTCCAAGAGAAGGCAAGCGTAGCAGGGGGCGGCAGAAGGTTAGGTGGGCGGATGAGATTGAGAAGTTTGTGGGGATACGGTGGCCGCAGCTGACAAAGGACAGGGTTAATTGGAGATATATGGGAGAGGCCTTTCCCCTACAGTGGGCGTAGTCAGGCTGATGAGTATGAGTATTTCTGTGTGATACCTTAAACCCTTTCAGTGATCCGCAGGCAAAGGATTCGTGGCTCTGTAGCGAATCGTGCCGGTTTTCTTGGTCGAGATGTTATCTGGTTTCCTGAATACGAAACATTTAGAAATATCGGACGGTAATCGCAACTGTTCTCGTGGACAGGTTCCGTTAGCGACTGACCGGAGAGTGTCGGTTACTCAACCACGATCGTCAACAACGAGACGGCTGCCAAGAAATGGAATTCTCATGATTGGACCTTGCAGCAAGAATGTGTACCCCAAGCACCGCTGCATAGATAGATGCCTTAGGCTTCCCACTCATAAGCTTCATGTATTCTGTTTATTACGCGGCAAAATGGAAGCATTCATCCATAGGACATTTCTAGACTTTTGGTTGTTCGACTGAGTCCCGACATTCCTGAGTTCGCATTCAAAGCTTCAACCACCACCCAAGTATTTACGAAAAGGCCGAGGTGTATACGCTGTCTGGTTGCGGCCTTAAAAGTGAGGCATATATGGCCCGCGGAGTGGAACAGCTCTGTAGCGCCTCTCATCCAGATTCCCTCGCTGTAATGAACACTTTATTTCGGGCCCTAGTCTGTGAAACCGATGAGGAATCTTCGGGAAGGCGAGGCCAGGCGCATTCCCGCTGAAGACCAGTGGTTCAACTTTCTCCGGCCACAAAGCGGCAGAAGGGGCCGCCGCTCTAGTCTACTGCCACCGAGGTCATCCCGCAGGTCACGCTAAGAGGGTCGTCGTACACCTTCGATGCCTCCCGCCGCCTATATATCCAGTGCGCAGCTATGCGCCACATGCCTCTCGAGCGGCATGCGCGGGCGAGGAGGAAAGGCTCAAACGGAGATGGAGAGAAGCACGGCGAAGACACCATCGCCTGTGGCCGCTCGCAGCGGTGAGGAAATAGGTCTTCAACGATTGCCATCGCATGCTCATCTGCCGGCTCCGATTTTTCAGCCGGATTAGTCCCAAGTAAAGCTGTCACCCGGGCCCGGTTATGACAAGCCGTCATATTTCTTCGGCGGCCCCTCGTGTTGCCAGTAAGATATCGTTTAAGGAGCGATGGGCGGCCGGTCAGGTAGGCCGCTTGCCGACGGCCCCGTGCTCGGAATGGCATTATACGGCCAAAGCGGCGGTCCGCCAGCGTCCCCAGTCATTAGTCTGGCTACACTGTCGTCCAATTCCCCTCCCTCCATCGACCCCCCTCCTTCAGCAGCGCCTGCCCTTCAGATGCCCTCCTCCCGTTGGCGAAAGCGGCCGCCGATTGCTCGCGGACTCGACGGACTGGCAGCGGTGCACGCGTTGAAAAGCGTCCCGCGCGCCGAACTCGAGATGCAGGGATTGTTGCTATTTTTATCCTTCGGGAGCCGGGTTCGCTTACCTCTCTCCTTTTGCCGAGTAGATTTTATTTATTTCCGCGAAGTGCGCAGGACTTTCTCTGTGCCGTTTCCTAGATGTGCGCGGTAGTTCTGTGCAGTATAGTGGAGCCCAAATATTTAACACTGCTGGCGGCCACTGCTGTAGTTGAGTAGTGTACAGGTCCTTCCAACACGAAAAGGAACATAGTTTAAACATTCAATTAATGGTTACTCCGTAATTAGGCGCGGCGAATACACTTTTTCTTGCTTTATAACTTGACGTATAATATCCAGAAGTAATAGTAATTTTCCGATTTTGTACAGAAATAACAAAACATCCATAGTTTTGTGCAAACTGGCTGTTCTATTTCATTATGAAGGGCTCTGTACGTAGTGATCATTATCGTACCCCGCCCTTCCATTATCTCTGTTGAAGTCCTCAGGATGCTCTAGTCTACATTTCCTGCTTTAGTACCTCTCCCGTCCTTTCTACTAAAACTTGTAGCTGGGCGTGCAGCATGTGCGGCTTCTCTACGACTCTGAAGCCTACAATATCATTCCTGCGGTATTCATTATCGACGTGAGAGCACATTTCAGTTGTTTTTCTTTTTATATTTCGAGAGTCATTCCCCCGCCTCAACGTAATGCCTTAGAAGCGGACAATACGGAATTTACAGCGCGCTGTCGTTCTCAAACAATAATTATGTGTTTCCCGGTGGCTTGGTACAAAGCACAACGACAGCTCATGGTTCTCTGTCACCCGTCAGTAGTAAGTGGTTTTATTAAAATAATAATAAAAAGGAAGGAAGAGATTTTTGCTAGCCCCAGCATCTGCCATCGATACTGAAGCACCTGAGCTGAGGCAGCGGAAATAAAGGATAGCAGGCAGAATGGAGAAATGAAATGAAAGAGGTGAGGGGACAGGAAGAGAGGATAGGGGAGAGGTAATATACACAAACTATTTACACAATAAGAAATGTTAACCCGTCAGCCCCGTTAGAGAATTCCAAGCGAGCTACTGAAAGAGGTTCCAGAAATACGCGAGCAATGCGCAGGAAAAAAATCACAACTGGAGCGCCGGGAGCCGGCTCGCCAATAAGAAATGTTTGAATTTAAAAAGCCATTTAATAAAGCCCTTTTACAACAACAATATGGCGACGACGACAAAAGTCGAAAGAGAGAGCGACGAGTAAATAGGCACTTGCACTAGGATTTCGCGAAGTCGTTTCGTTTCACGCGATAAAGTGTATTGTGAAAAACGACAGCCGTAATTAGAAGAATCTCGTACGGAAACATACGACCAGAGCCAACCGAGGGTCTTTAGCCTGTAGCATTTTTTTTTATTTTCTCGATACGTACTTTTACTCCTCCACCATTAGTCCCAAGTAGTTGTGACGTCAGAAATGCATAGGCTGTGTCATTCACCAGCTTCCAAGTGACGAGAGACGCTGGCTTATGCCAGACAAACGAACTAAACTGTTCAGGAAAACAACCGTTCAAAAACATATTTATTTCCAAGTTCATTGCCTGTGCTTTCTTTTGACTTGCAGTTTTAACCCGCCAAGACCGCTGGTTCGAGTGGTTTCTAAACTCTCACACCTAGCGATCGCAGCACTGCACGCATTTATGGCGAGAGAACGGCATTTTCCATTCTCCTTGACGACGGTCGACGCCACGAAGTAAATCCTACATCCACTCTCAGAGCAAAGCGGCCGCGACGATTGCTTGTTGAGCGGACGGTCAGACCGGCTTCGCGTGTATACCCACCTTTACGGGGCGACTCGATTAGCATCTGGGATGAGACGCGATGACGAAATGCTAATTACCGCCGAAAGCGCTGACGCCCCGTCGCTTTCACCTATACACCGCTGCGAGCGCTCCAGTCGTGCGTGCGACTTCGCACTGCTATAGGTCCATCATTCCAGTCCTCTTACCTGCTTCTTCGCTGCAGGCTCATAACACTGTCAACTCGAACTTAGCTAGGTCGCGAGAATAGGAATGGATGTACGCCGTGGTAGAATCGCTAGAGTGCCTCACTCGATCGTGCTTGCTTCGTGACTGCCTTGCTTAAGTGAATCTAATCAACGTACTTCGATACCGGTTTCGGGCTGCTTTGAGATCTAAGTAGTAGACATTATGCAATATTTTGAAAGCAGAAGCGAAGAAAATGTGATTTAGATCTTTCACCGGTTTGAAATGCGCAGAGCCAGACTTGCACGCTTTTGAACAACTCGCGAAACAACAAATTGCAACATAACACCAGGCACAGCAATTGCAAGCAGGGTAGCATCCCCAGTGTGGTCGAACACAACCAGTCAGCGCAACATTTTCAACGTTGTACATTACCACTTTATGTACTATATATAGTGTTTGCAACAAAATAATACAACACAACTCGATAGCAAGGAATTTACGCGACACATGATCCCACAAAAATGACTTCTGGACGGTCTGTAACACCTCTCACGGGCAAGGTGAAGCCGTAAGGCAGTTTGTTTCGGCATTCAGTACAAAATAGGCGGTATATTGAGCAAATACTGTTTTTTTGCTAACAATACAGCAGTGTTCTGAAGAAAAAAAAACAGAGAGTTCCCACTTACTTTACTGCATTCCATTGTAACGGCTTGTATCCCGCGTAGCTTTTTAAGCGTAGAACTTAATCTCCGTAAAGCGTTCTTTAGTTTCTACCTGTAGTGAATCATCGTGGTGTTTATAAACAGTTACTTTAGATCGCAGAAAAATACTCAGAAAATCATCGAACCCCAAAGTCATTAGTGAAGACTTTCTTCCGCAGTAATTACAACGTCTGAAAGACGTACTAAAAAAATCGTTTACACTATGCGACAGGTCAAAATGTGTCACCCTCAGTGAAAGGTCGCATTCTCTTCCTTTGCAAGAGCAAAGAAGCGACATTTTTTCTCCGGATTCATGTATGAGCCCATCGTGCAACGAAAAGCTTCCGCAAAGGGCCGGAAATTCCTAAGCGGCACATTGCACATGTCCTCGGCGGCGTCGTCTGTTCTGGGCGCGCACAACACGTGACAGTAAGTCACGAAAAAAAGCTCATCGCTGCTCAACTCTTCAAGCCCGTGCAGTCTGTAGTCGTAGATCCTCGAGTTCCGGGACACGGCAACACTGTAGGCCTGGAACACAGTTTCCAGCCCAGAGACGTGAGTGAAGTACTCTAAAGACGAACGCCGGTCACCAGTGGCGCTGCAGAGCAACTTCTTCCGGTACCCGGACGACTCTTCAGAAAATGAATTAGCGTAATACTCGCCATTTGCGTTCAGCGATCGTCCGTTAGAGTCGTACATCTTTGTCACTTCTTTGGCGTAGAGCGAACCCAATGCTCCATATCTCATGGCGAACATTTCCACGTCGTAATAAACCGGCGCGTTGAGGGCAGCCAAGTCGATGTAGACTTCGTTGAGGAAATAACTGTAGAGAAAGAGGTCGGTCTCGCCAAGGATCTGCCTCGAGTAAATGTCCTCAAAGTGCGAGTGGTTCACGAGTCGTCGGAGCACGGTGGCAGTTTCAATCACGTTAGCCATAAGTGGCTTGTCCATGTCTGGGAAAGAACTGTGTAGGGCAGGGCTAAGAGCGGCGTCGAAAAATTCCTCACCTGGCCAAAGTACCGTCTTGAGAGCTTCAGCCTTTTTAAGAACTCGCTGTTTCGAAGCTCTGTCAATCCAAGGCGCACGTTCCAGGCTTAGAGCCCACGTCGCGCGGATGTGTTCAAGAAGCTTGTTGACAGATTCTCTCTTGCGTAGTGGAAACTGCTGCTGAAGGTATTGCTGAACGTTAAGTGGTCCCAGCAACCAATTCGCGAGCGACAAACAGTCGCGTTGCGATCGCGGGGACGAATCTTCTACGTCCCGCTGTCCTGGTGCAAGAACCATGAGGCTAAGGTACGTCTCCACCGCAATCCAAGAGAACACTTCTGTCAAAGGATGAAGAATGGGCTCGCCAAAAAGACTACCAATATTAACCAACATATCAGTGTCGTGGGCAATAATAAGATCGCCTTTCTCGAAATTCAGTTCGGGGGCGAAGTGTTTGTTAATTAGTTCAAGCCACATATCATTCGGAAGCTTCGGCGTTAAGCCGTCGAGGTCAGAGGTGTAGGCTGCCATTTCGACCGACGGTCTCCCGTCTCTTCTACTAGAGATGGCCGTACGAACAGCCGTCACTGTCCGGTTCCATTCATCCCAGTGACTCGGTGGCCATGCGTCAAGAATCTCGGCGTGTTGAACAACAAGTGACACCAGGTTTTCCGACTCCAGAAGCGTGCGCCAGGGGCTAGGAACAGGCTTGATGATCAGTCTCCTCTGGCTCTTGTTAAACACAGACCTAGGGCGGATGCTCAGCAGTCCGGTGCGCCAGTTGATGGCCAAGTCCAGCAAAAGGTCCAGCGGGTGTCTTCGTGCCTTGCGCTCTACTTGAGAGGACCTACGTGGCTGAATCAAACCGATCCTGGAGGCCCATTTCTTGAACAAGTCCAAGTTGGACTGGACGTCGCTAGCGGCCTGGACGCATGACCTGAAGAGCTTTTTCGCTTTAGTCGCCGTCCTTGAACTGGATCGAAGTTGGACGAGAGCGATGCCTTTGGCTGCGGTGACCAGATCGTCCTTCCGCCGATGTTTCTTTTCCGCGGCCCAAGCACCGCAAACGAAGTTGTAGAAATTGTCACAGGGGTGAACTGAAGAGTTCCACGCCCTTTTGATCTCGTTGGCGTAACTTAAGCAGGCATCGTGGGTGCAAGCCTGGGTAAGCACTTTAACCGCTTGGGGCTTTACTCTGGTGTTCCAGGCGGTTGCAAATATGATGACGACCATAACCACGAAAACGATCACAGGTATCTTCAGCAGCGGCATTAGGTTTACATATCTTCCGTTACTTCGCAGGCTTGATTTCTCGTTTTCTTCCTGTGAAACGTGGAAGATGAAAGAAGACGTCGCAGTTTATTCAGTTGTAATGGGCTACGCAGCACGTATACCTTTAAGAAATTTGACAGACAGTCTAGTATAGACATTTAATGGACCGTTTATGAGCTGTGCACTGAAGTGTTTGCAAGGGACTGAAGAGAAGCAGTCCGCGCAAAGCAAGGCAGTGAGCGTCACTGCCGTACGTCATCTCTATTTTTAGATTGAAAACTTTCGATCTTTGCGCAGAACGTAAGCAGTGTTAAATGATGCACTAAGGCTAAACCGTGTGGCTTAATTCTCTTCCGCCTTGTGAAGTCCGGATTGCTTTCTTAAGGAGCCCCTAGAACTGTTTTCACAGTGCGTAAAATAACGAAAGATCGATAGATATTGAATCACACCCCATTTTCCCGAATTTCGATGCAGCTCATGTAGCAGAACAGATATCGGCGATTAAAAACGACCATCTGCCTTTTTCCTCGCAGCTAATGCAAAAGCAGCGAGCTAGAAAGAAAAATAAAGACAACAAGCCGGGACAACTCCACCAATATTGAGTCTACCTCCACCCAGGAGTATACACCACCTGGCTTGGTGGTTTACTTTTTTTTGGGGGGGGGGGGATTGCTCTCTCCCTCTCCACGGCACGACAATGAAGGAAAGACTGGAAAGGAGCGACGCACCGCCGTCCCAAGCCGGCCATGCCCCTCGCCTCCTTCGGTTTTTGGCCAGCCAATGACAGCCCCTCAAGAGTGACGTCACGGGAACCCATGACGTTGCATGGCAGGATTAGTGCAAGAGACCGGCACTAGACGTCACCGCCAGGCGCGGGAATGGGAATTGAAAAATTACTAGTAATTCGTCAGCTCCCTTTCGAAAACTTGTATGTGGGATAAACGCTCAGTGGCCTTTATTCTACTTAACGCACGCATTTTATAGCCGCTTTTAAGGTCGCTTCATGGGGCTTTAAGTCTGTGTCACACAATGCCATCCACAACATTTCGATGTGTGCTTTTGCTGCACGGACAAGCAAGATGCCAGAGTGCGTCTTACGTCCCGGAAAAAAACTCTCAGCTAAGCGTTACAAAAGCTCGGAGACATATAACATATAGATGTCAGTGAGGTTTCCGGGAGAATAACATTTATATCTCTCTTTCTCATGTTTTACCGGCATCGCATAGTATAGACTTCGAAATTACTGTATACCCAAGTTTATGATGTTCTAAGTCACTTCACGTCAGTGACCAAACTTCGCCTTGACCTGTATTGGCGGCTCAATGGTTTGGCGTTCGGGTGCTCAATTCAAGGTCCTAGAATCGAATCCCAGTAAAGGCGGTTCTGTCATCGACAGAACCGCCGCTGAACAGAAAATCTGGGGGACATTTAATTAAGCTCCTCCTTTAAAGGTACGACGCGATAGCCTTAATGGATTCCGTCAACGTATCACTGTTGCCCACGCAAACACAGAAATTGTGTTCATATTGTGTAAAAGACCACACTACATACAAAGCGTCGCTTTAACCAAGCAGTATAAACATGACTGCGTGTCCTATAGGGTTAGCGTGTCCGACTCGAAACTCAAGGGCCAGAGGTTCGATTCCTAACTGCTTAACTCAATATTCATCACAGCGAAATTCATCTACTTGATGTACTTACATTTTGCTAATAATGTTTGAGACATGTTGCGACCTTATTTAATTACTTCTCATTCCACAGGTGCACGTGGGACGTCACGAACCTCTTAAGCAATTTAGGTTTTCTGAACACCACCGTGACGGTGCAAACTACGCTCCGCTGAACGGGAACATTAACACTACAAAGTGAAAATGGAACTGACGAACACTTTGAACGTTTCGTTAATTGGATATTTTAATTGCCGCATTTTTAATTATTCTTCGAGGCTTTTCTTCCAGCCGCTCACGCTGTAAGAAATGCATCTTGCCCGTAAGCAGATTGTTTACGCGATCTGCCTGTCAGTGGGATGAGGTGCACAAAGCGAAATGTTCAACTTCCGAATACTGCAGCTGCAGAAAGAATGTGCTCTGATTATGGATGGAACACTGCGTGAGAAGAAATTGTGTCGAGTCGCACCTTGTCACCGGTGTGCGGCCCCTCGGCTGGCTGTGGATCGTCACGGAACGAGGCTCCCAACACAGGGTATTGGCGAGGTGCGGTTGTCGCGCCCTGCTGCTGCACTTCCTCGGGCAGCCGTTGTCGGAGAGAGTCTCGTTGTCTGAAACGTTGGCACCGTGAGCCTTGGCCACGCAGCGCTTCGTTCCGTGAGCATCGATTAGCCGAGCTTTGATTGGGTGACACTCCGTAGGGTAAGTTTTCGTTGAGTATATCTTGGTTGGACAACTCTCGGTTGGGTGAGTCTCGGTGGGCTAAGCCTTGTCCGGACATACTTTGGTCGTGTAGCTCTTTGCCTGCTGTGGATTGGTTGAATGACCCAGACCAGGGGACGACTTCGAGGGGCGTGACGTCTGGCTGGCGTTTGGCACCGGAGTGCCGGATCGTTTTTGCAGGGCTTCTCCGCTCTGTGCTGAAGAGATCAGGAAGTGCCGTCGCTGAATGACATGAAGTTAGAACACAGCGGTGATGCAATGGCAGAGAACGCTGCGCCGATCCGTAAACCATTGCATTCTTCTTCTTCGTCGTCGTCTTCTCGCCGCATCAGCCCCGCGCGCATGGCGAGGCGAGACAGTGAGGTCGCACTCAGTAACCTCAAGCATTAAATAAAGCAAGATACGCGCGCAGCTTTTTTTTTTTATTCGAGAAGTGTGCTGTAAGGTTGGCGCCATTCAATCGCCTCTTTCCATTTTAACCGGCGCCGTAATAACGACTGAAAAAGCCGCTCTACGAGCGGCGCGGCGAAAGCATCGCGGTCGTTAGTCTGGACGGCGTTCGCTGTTTCACTGGAAGCTCGTTTCCGTGTTCTTTTTTTACCAAAGTAATCGAGAGGTCTCCCCTATCAGTTGAAGGTCGCGTTTCCGCCCGGTCGCGGCCTGCGGGAAGAAAGCATCCTCCGTGGCCGAGTGCGGATCGCCCACAGGTCTGCTGTGGGGAGAGGGAAGGGAAGCATGTGCGCCTCGCGGCTTTCTTCAAAGGGTTAAACTCGCGGAGTGCGCGCTTGCGGTTATCGAAGGCACCCCTTTTCTGACAGGGCCGGCGCCACACGGCGTGGCGCGGTACGGACACTGCCCGGTGGCTGCGCGCCCATTTGCTAGCCTCATCTGGGAATGGTTAGCGGCATCTTACCTGCCCCGAGGGGGGTGTCGCGGTCCCTGTTGCGGGGAGAGCGTTCGTCGCCGCGTTTGCAAGCTGCGTATGGCGCCAAGGCCGGGGCTTTAAGGAGAGAGCAAAAACACATGTAGTGACGAGGCTCCTCCTGCTCGCGGCTTAAGAATAATTCAACTTCTTGCTTTTTTTTTCTTTTCGCGTGGGGAGAGAGCGCGGGGGCGCGCGATGCTCTGCCGCCATCGCGAGAGAGAGATTTTGGTCTCGACCGGAGCCAGGCACGCAGACCGTGCTCTCGAGTAGCCGTGGAGTGGGTCCACGGGGCGGCTGGTCAGACATCATGCTGTCATGTACATACTCCTTGTAAATAGTCGTCTGTGTATATAAAACCTATATCAGTACTCGACAAGAGTCCCTGTCTTCCTACCGGCTCAGTGCTTCGTTGGAAAAGAGAAGAACGGAGGAACAACCTCTCCGTACAACAAGAAAAGAAGAAAAGAACCACCCTTTACTGGCGCAGTCGACAGCACGAAGAACTGCATCGGAGGAGACTCGGAAGACAACAAGTGGAAGACGATAGCAAGCACCTCCAAGCGTAGGACACCAAAGGCGGTGTACCTGCTGAGGGTAACTGCGAGAAGGTCGTCACCGGAATCGGCGAGGAACGTCAACCCACAGCCACGGTCAGAAGAGGACCACACGGGCAACAGGGGAGAAGTCAACCGGAAGGCAGCCAGCACCATCGCGGCGGAAAAGCGGCGAACTTGGCGGCGAGCGACTTCCGACCGACTGACGTTCACACCGGTGGATCCAAGTGAGTCCTCTTGTTTATGCTCGGGTGAACGCAGGGTTACTCGAGTCAGTGGTTTTATATGGAGACGAGATTTGCCTACTTGAACCCTCACAAAATGCCTAGAAACGCTGAAGGCAGAAACAGCGCAGGTGGGGAGGACAGTGCGGACGAGTTTCCTGAGCTAGACCTCGACCGACTTGACACCGCGGAGGTCGATAGCGGGGGTGGCGAGGGCAGCGGTGATGGGTCCCACACACGTCTCTCTGAGAGGGAAATGGAATATAACCTGAAAATGGCGGAGGAGAGGCGCAAAGCCTTGGAACTCAAAGTTGAGCTCGCTCGACTTCATGGTCCCACCGCAAGGCGCACACGTGACGATGCGAGCGAAGGAGAACCGCTAGGCAGCCGGATGGCATTGAGGAATTACTCTAAATTGTTAACAGGTGCCATTCCGAAATTCCCCATTGGTGCGGAAGTACCTATTTGGTTCGAATCCACAGAGAGCTCGCTGGAGGCGTACGGAGTGCCGAGAGAGTTTTGGGGACAGATTGTTTTCCCATTTGTTGCGGAGAGGGTGCAGTACCTATCAACGCGACTCACGCCGGCTCAGCACCGTGATTACGAGGTGCTGAAGAAAATTGTGCTTGAAGAGCTAAGGCTGTCTGCAGCCGAATATCAAAGACGGTTCCAGTCAGCTACCAAACGTGCAAGTGAGACTTGGAAAGCGTTCACGACGCGTCTGCGCAGCTACGCGAACTTTTACGTAGACGCACGCGGCGCGAAGTCTTTTGAAGACCTTTTGGAGCTTCTCGTCGCTGATCAGCTGAAGGCGGGCTTAAATGAAGAAGCCAATAAGTACGTTAAGCTTCGAGAAGGCGAAAAATGGTTTAAGGCTGACGAGCTAGCTCGCCTTCTGCAGACCTTCGAAGAGGCTGCGGGAGAGGGTAGCGCACAAAGGAGGGGCAGCGGCCTTAGGCCAATTGAACAGAAGGGCGCGGCTAAAGGTGAGCTGAACAAACCGCTCAATGCACAAGGGAGCGTTAAGCCTCGAGTAGAAGAGCCGCGAAAGGGCAAATTAGTCAAGGCAGCTCAAAAGTCAGCTGCACGGGGCGAATGCTTTCGGTGCGGTGACTCCACCCATTACGCTGCGCACTGCCCACTTCTTCGCGAGGAGACTAAAATCAAATCAGTAGGACCCGCGAATGGAGACAGGCTAGCAGCGAGAGTAGCGCTGGATGACTCCTGCTCTCTGCGTACCAACTTGAGGGAGGTAAAACTAGACTGCAGCGGCAAGGTAATTGACGCTATTGTCGACACCGGCGCCGATATCACTGTGATTCGTGAAAGCAGTGTGCCGGAGGAGCTAGTAACACCACACGGTAGCATAGAGCTGGTGTCAGCGTTTGGCGAGAAAGTGAGTGCTAAGCTAGCACTGCTGCCTCTAGCTTTAATTGGCGAAAAATCACCCATACAGGAGGTGGTGGAAGAGACACAAGTAATGTGCGCTCTTACCGACAAGCTGAAGTGCACCGATTGTTTAATATCGGGTGACACATGGGAGCAACTGCTTGACGCACGCCAGGTCAACACCGAGGCCCGGGTGCTAGCAGTGACGGAGCAAAACAAGCTGAAGGGGTGCGAAATCGATAGACCGGAGACGCCCGAGAGAGCGGAGCCGGAAAGCACCGCTGGCAACGTAGCAACTCCGTCAGAAGCGGTAGAAGTGCGGAGCGAGGCGCGCGAAGCTGAGCCGATACAAAGCAGCGACGCGCAGAAATTCCGTGATGAACAGCGGAACGACGATTCCTTGCGTCAGGCCTGGCAAGGTGCAAAAAGGGGCAAGGCGGGAATGTTTACAGTTGATGGGCTTCTCTATCACAAAGACTACGTGCTAGGAGAGCAGGTGCACCAATTGGTACTACCGGAATCGCGCCGCAAAGCTGTGCTTAGTCTGGCCCACGAATCTTACTGGGGAGGCCACCTTGGTGCCCGCAAAACTAAAGCGCGCATTAAGTATTCTTTCCACTGGCCAGGCATGGAGAAAGACATTCGAGACCACTGCAGCAGTTGTCACAGCTGTCAGGTCCGCTCGGACAAGAGACAAGCTGATCGAGTGCCGATAGCACCACTCACGCGGCCGAAAGTGCCATTCCAGAGGGTGAATGTTGACGTGATCGGACCGCTCGATCCACCCTCTTCGAGAGGGCATCGCTATGCACTCTGCGTAATTGACCTGTGCACACGCTGGCCGGAAGTAGTCTGCTTGAGATCTTTGTCCGCTAAAGCTACCTGCGAGGCCCTATTAGCAATCTTCAGCCGCACAGGCGTTCCTGAGGTGGTATGTTCCGACTGCGGGACCAACTTCACCGCCGCCTTGACGAGAGAATTTCTCGCGAGATTGGGTTGTTCTCCACGATTCTCGACTCCTGACCACCCAGAAAGTAACGGAGCGGTGGAAAGGTGGAACAGAGTCTTCAAAAATATGCTGTTTCACGTTATTGAAAGAAACGCGAGGGACTGGGACAGATTCATCCCGTTTTTACTGTGGGCATATCGAGAGGTGCCCCATGACACGACCGGTGTGTCGCCTTTCCGGATGCTGTACGGTAGGGACCCGGTTGGGCCACTCGCGATACTAAAGAACAGTTGGGCAGGTGATATTGAGCTGCCGGCAGACCTCGCAGACTCGCCCGCTGATTATCTGAAAAAGTTAAAGGTGCAGCTTGAACTCGCAGCCGATGCCGCAGAGCTGACGAGCACAAAGCAACAAGAAGCCTACGCTTCTCAGTACAACAAGCACTCCTCTATCAAGAATTTCAGAGAGGGCGATACGGTGCTGATCTTCGACGAGAGCCGTTCAGGGAAACTGTACCCAAAGTGGTTGGGACCGTGTACGGTAACAGGGAAGTATCGGGAGCACTCGTACTACGTGCAAATGCGCGACGGTCGCCAGAGACTGGTTCACGCTAACAAGATGCGCCCTTACGTGAGCAGGGTAGCATCGGTGAGCATCATGTTCCATGATGACAGTGATTTCGGGGAGGTGGAATATACCCCGCGTGCGAACGAGGACGAAGTGTCAGGCGTAGCCCTCGGGGTGGAAAAGACAGCACATCTCGATGTAGAGACGGCTGCTAGAATACGCGCTGTATTCGACCAGCACAAAGCACTCTTCGCAGCGAAACCAGGCGTAGCGCGTGTGGGCGCGCATCACATAAAGCTGGTGGAGGGCGCCAAGCCGAAACGTAGTCGCCCGTACCGAATCGCTGAGACTCTGAAAGGTGAAGTCGCCAAGCAGATTAAGGAGCTGCTAGACTTGAATCTCATATACCCGTGTGAGAGTCCGTACGCGCATCCAATCGTATGCGCGCCTAAGAAAGATGGGTCGGTCCGTCTGTGCATCGATTACCGGGCGCTCAATGCAGAAACCGAGACGGATGCCTACCCAATGGGATGCCCACAGGAGCTAATTTTGCGTGTAGGAGCCGCGAAGTTCATTACACTCATCGACCTAAAACGAGGCTATTGGCAGGTTCCCCTAGACGAGGGCTCACAACTTGTAACAGCCTTCGTGTCGCATTGCGGTCAGTTCGCATGGAGGGTCATGCCCTTCGGCCTGAAAAATGCAGCTGCCACTTTTCAGAGGGATATGAACAACGTGTTGGCTCCTCATGAAGAGTACGCGTGCGCGTATTTAGATGACATAGCCGTCTTCAGCCAATCGCTAGAGCAGCACGTGGAGCATCTGCATGGGGTGTTCACTACTTTGGAGAGCGCAGGATTGCGCGCTAACGTAGACAAGTGTCAGTTAGCTCAGGCTTCAATCCGGTACTTGGGACATATTGTAGGCTCGGGCAAGCACGGCCCAGACCCTCAGAAGTTGGAAGCGATCGAGAGGCTCCAGGTCCCTAAGACGAAAAAAGAGTTGAGGAGCGCGCTCGGTCTCTGCGGCTACTACCGTAGCTACATTCCGAAGTTCGCTGAGATAGCTCGCCCGCTAACGCAGCTGACGGGAAAAAGTGTACCGACCCAATTGCCGTGGTCACCGGAAGCCGATAGCGCCTTCGAGGCACTCAAGCGAGATCTCTGTGCAGCCGTTTCGCTGAGTACACCTGACCCACAGAGGCCATACTTACTCTACACGGACGCCTCAGCTGTGGCTGCAGGTGCTTGCTTATCGCAAACTGCCGATGACGGTTCGGAACAGCCGATCGCCTTCGCAAGCCATCGTTTTACACCGACGCAGATGCGGTGGGCCACGATCGAAAGAGAAGCATTCGGGGTCATTTGGGCATTAAAGAAGTTTGAGACGTGGGTGTTCGGTGCCCAGGTAACTGTTGTGTCCGACCACAATCCGCTGTCGTACCTCACGAGGAGCGTACCCCGAGGTGCGAAACTTACCCGCTGGGCTTTGGCGCTGCAGCGCTATAATGTGACGATCCAGCATCGCAGCGGTAGAATTCACGCGAATGCAGACGCACTCTCGCGTCTCCCAAATGGTTGTTGGGAGTAATGACTGACTCGAGGCCCGGAGCGTTCACTAGGGGCATAAACAGGGTGACGCTGAAGCACGCGTCATCGTCCCTGTGCCGTGTGAACTGAGACCAGTGTGCGTCCCGGGACATCAACCTGCCAGCTGTGCGCGTGCGAACGGTGTGCGGAATGCGGTGTGAGAACTGTAACCCTGGGACGGGTTTGGACACTCATTGCATGTCGCCTTGTTGATGTACACATGTTTGTCATTTCTTTTGTATTATCTTGCAGCGGAATTTTGTACTACCTTGTGTAGGAATGTGTTACGGAAAGTGGCGTTGGCGTCCCACCTTGTTATCTGTGTAATTCAATGAATCTATTTAGTGATTATTGAATCTTGGGAGGGAGGTGTAAGGTTGGCGCCATTCAATCGCCTCTTTCCATTTTAACCGGCGCCGTAATAACGACTGAAAAAGCCGCTCTACGAGCGGCGCGGCGAAAGCATCGCGGTCGTTAGTCTGGACGGCGTTCGCTGTTTCACTGGAAGCTCGTTTCCGTGTTCTCCTTTTACCAAAGTAATCGAGAGGTCTCCCCTATCAGTTGAAGGTCGCGTTTCCGCCCGGTCGCGGCCTGCGGGAAGAAAGCATCCTCCGTGGCCGAGTGCGGATCGCCCACAGGTCTGCTGTGGGGAGAGGGAAGGGAAGCATGTGCGCCTCGCGGCTTTCTTCAAAGGGTTAAACTCGCGGAGTGCGCGCTTGCGGTTATCGAAGGCACCCCTTTTCTGACAGGGCCGGCGCCACACGGCGTGGCGCGGTACGGACACTGCCCGGTGGCTGCGCGCCCATTTGCTAGCCTCATCTGGGAATGGTTAGCGGCATCTTACCTGCCCCGAGGGGGGTGTCGCGGTCCCTGTTGCGGGGAGAGCGTTCGTCGCCGCGTTTGCAAGCTGCGTATGGCGCCAAGGCCGGGGCTTTAAGGAGAGAGCAAAAACACATGTAGTGACGAGGCTCCTCCTGCTCGCGGCTTAAGAATAATTCAACTTCTTGCTTTTTTTTTTTTTTCGCGTGGGGAGAGAGCGCGGGGGCGCGCGATGCTCTGCCGCCATCGCGAGAGAGAGATTTTGGTCTCGACCGGAGCCAGGCACGCAGACCGTGCTCTCGAGTAGCCGTGGAGTGGGTCCACGGGGCGGCTGGTCAGACATCATGCTGTCATGTACATACTCCTTGTAAATAGTCGTCTGTGTATATAAAACCTATATCAGTACTCGACAAGAGTCCCTGTCTTCCTACCGGCTCAGTGCTTCGTTGGAAAAGAGAAGAACGGAGGAACAACCTCTCCGTACAACAAGAAAAGAAGAAAAGAACCACCCTTTACTTGTGCCATGAGGCATAAGTTGAAAAAAGGAAAGCGGGGAAGGAATGCACGGGATTGAAAGTTAAAAGAAGGAGTGAAGAACCGTTGCGCTGAGGTAGTCGCAGAGGTTGTTAATGAAACGGTTGTCCATAGTCCACTTCACGTAGTCACTTTCGCAAGATACACGCGCAGCTAGACACTGACTGGACAGTCACCCTGTTTTGGGGAAAGATTTTCGCGGTTTCAGGAAGGAATGACTCGGTATGGTGGAATTGGCCGTCGCGGTCAAGCTCAGGGAGCAGAGGCTCAGAGCTCGCAGCGGCGAAAGAACGTGTTTATTGATGAGACGCGGGAATTTATAGGTAAGAGTCACGTGGACGGGAAATAGCTAATACACAAGTACACGCACCCAGCAAAATTTGTAGACAAGCTGGTAAACACAAAGCTGGTAACCAGGCAACGGTAGTTTGTGGCTTAGCAGCGTACCGAAGCACTCGTGGGAGCCCTCAAGGTCTGAATCTGTGTAAAGTAAGGTGGATCCTTGTCCTCGTGTTCTGACACATTTCGGTCTTTAGGGGTTCCGCAAAGGCTCCTTTACTCGGTTTAGAAGCAAAAACCTGTTGCTCGGTTACTTTTGCCAAAGGCTGTACATGTTATGGTAAGTGTTTCAGAAGGTTCTTAATGTGTGTTCTTGGAATAAGCTTCATTTATACATGAAAGCGCTCCGCTATTTTCCAACGTCCAGCCATAAGGGATGTACCAACATTAAGATTAACAGCTTCAGGAGCCTTTTCGTGTCTCAGGTGCGTCTTAAGTGAAAGCAGAAATTGCAGCACCCGGGCTTAAATATTTAGCATATTTAGTTCTCCGAAGGCCTCGAGCTGAACCCAAATGTCTCCCCGTTCAACAATGCGTCAAATGAATTTTCGTCCCCTCGCGAAGGTCAAGATTCCACAACCGAGGCTTCGACTGTCATCAGCATAGAAGGCTTATGGTATACAGGGGTGATTTTTCTTAACCATTTACAGATTTTTATTTCAAAACCTGAGAGATACGTCAGTGCGGTCTGTGCAGGTGGATTGTGCAGCAAAGCGAAAAATAGGTATACCTATGACAGAGCTAAATAACTTTACGGTTAGTTAACTAAACTTAACCGATCAACTTCCTTGTTTTAAATTACTGGGGGTAAGGTTAGTCACGAAATTCACGGCAACCAACGTGAAAAGTGAGCCCTGTGTTTATATTTTTCTTAATCGGTCGGGTTCGAACCCGGCCGAGGCGGCCGCGTTTCTCCGGAGGCGGAGAGCAAAAGGCACCTCTGTGCAGTGCGATGTCAGTGCCTGGTGGTCGAAGTTATTCTAGAGCACTTCACTAGGCACCTCTTTCTCTTTTATTTTTCGATCCCGCCTTCCTCCCTTCCTTCACGGCGCGGTTGAGCTGTCCATCTGGGCATGAGACAGTTACTGGTACATTTTCTTTCGTGAATTTATTTTTTTTTCTCGTAACTTCTGCTGTTCGGTTCCCTGCTCGTACGCACTTGCTTTATCCGCCACGGTCAACTCATGGCGATAAACTGATGATGGCGCGGTCGACTGCAGAACCCAAGTTCAGAGGTTCGATCTCAGCCGCTGAAGTGGTATTTCAGTGGAGACTAGACACAAAAACACCCATGTATTCAGATTTTAGCGCACTTTAAAGAACCGCTGTTAGCTTACAATGATTATCAGCCTTCTAATATAGCGGCCTCATAGCCCAAACTGTGCATTTGGAGCGTGACAAGACATAGAAGCACGCTATATTTATTACATGGTTGCATTCAAGATCGTAATTTATTAATTTGCTGCATGTAGAAAGAGCTGCTCCAAACTTTAATTGCCAAATTATCGGAGGAAGCCAACGCTCTTCCGGAGTAGTCTCAGCCCCCACCCATTTTCTTTTTGTTATTTCAGACATTAGAAAACAGGGCGCCGTTTTCGACTTTTAACTTATAGAACGTGAAAAATACATGCAAATGCGTTGGCAAGTACGCGGTCCCGAGAAAGAGAGTGCCGTCTTCTAGTTTCCGAAGAATGTTTCCTTGTTGCATCATTCTGGCAGAACAAGCCAGGCTCTTGCAACACGATTCACTCTTTCTGCCTGTTCGGAACTGCCACTAACTACGCCGAAAAAGATGGCCGGGCCGTTTAGTTAGATTAGAACAAGGCATTTCCTTGGTGAAGGGGCTTCTAATTAGGAAAATCGGTCGCTTAACCAAGTGACTCTAATTAACACATAGTGAACTCTCTCGGGACCCCTCTCGAATTACGCAAGTCCAGCCGCACTGCTGATGCCGGGTTGTTTTTGTTTAAAGAATATAAGCATTGTAATAATAGGTCAAGAACAGTTGATGCCAGCAGCAGTGGTTTCAACCTTCTTATCGTGCTGTTTATATTCTTGAAATGAATTGTCCGAACCGAAGCCTTGCCCCATCTTTTTTCCTTCACTATTCTTCTTCTTTTATTATAGATAGCTCAAAGCTCTTGTTCTATGTTTGTTCTGCCTTAAAACGTTTACGCAGCGCTGTTTGCACGCGACATGCTCAGTGCGCAGTCTAGGCAGCCCGCGTGATGACAAATTTTCATGTCCAGGCCCTGCAGAGCAAGTAAGCGGCCCTTAGAGTTTCAAATAAAATACTTTTGAACTCGTCTGCGATGCACGAATGGGGTACTGCGTCTAACGTATCCGCGCCTCTTACCGAGCGCTTAAAGGCGCCCTGATACCACACTGAAGTTGACTTACGTCGATTTACTACCCTGTTTTGTTGAAAAAGATGCCGAAAAAAAAAAAGATTCTATAAGTTCTGTAAGCTAGGAAACGGCAAAAAAAAATGAAATTTAGTTGTGTCGTCGACCAAGGCTCTCCTAAGAAGTAAACTGCAGTGACGTGAAGTCCATTTTCGGTGTTGATCTCTGAGGCTCGATCACACGTCGTAATCCACTAACCAGTGATCACGGGCTGCGTAAATCTCTCTGGATTGGCAGATTCACGAGCGGGAGCCGAGTGTTGTAAAAAAAAAAATAGAATTCACTTTAAATCCGGAACTTTTCAGCAATAAATGCTCATTTTGCTGTGGAGGCAGAGAGAGCTAAAAACATCAAATTTTACTGAGGCCAGTCGAATGAAGATCTCCTCAGTGTTGTTCTAGTGATCATACTGGGTAAACCCATTGCTCTTCCATGCGACAACTACGCGTACTTTGATAACTGATTTCGAGCGAAAATGGGCCGTCGTCAGCGTTACAAACCACATCCTTTTTTTTTTTTGCAAAATGATGAGGCCATGGCGTATTCATGACAATGGCAGTTGTTTTCCGCGGTATTGAGACGCAACTCGTTGTATCTGGTACACGAGAAGCCCGTGGATTTCTTATGTTTCAAAAAAATGCTGAAGCATTCGAGGAATTGGCAGCATCTCTTTTACATTCTGTTCATTTCATTACTTATGCTCTCTCAGCCATTCTGACGTTCCAGAGACGATTAGTCTATCATGATAATAAAGTAAAAAAACATAAATGTTAAGGCTTTTGGATCGATTGTAGATGTGACCATGAAAAGAAGGCGTGTCCAGTTCCAATACTGTTTAATAAGTATAATTTAAATAATTTAAATAAGTGCCGTCCCCGCAGATGTGCGCTCCAACTTTCACCTCACGGTGAGTGCGGAAAGAAACATAGAATGGAATAAGCAATAGCGATTCCTTAAGTGCTTGCTTAGTGTAGAAAGTTTTATACGAAATTGTTAAATGGGCACCGATTACGAAAAAAAGTGTATAAAAGCGAGTTGACGGGCTAGTTGGTTCTGCACGCTGCATATAAAGCGCAAGACACGATGACAAAAGGACAGAAACAGTGAAAAACACACACGGGCGCTGACTATCAGTTAGTCAGTTGATAGCCAGCGCCAAGTGTTTCTTTCACTCTTTCTGTTCTGTTGAGGTTTTGCCTCGCACTGTGACGAAATAAAGTCTGCCTATGCCAATTTCTGATGACCAAGTGGGTTCTCTCGTAGGGAAACGAATTTTAAGAAAAGAGCGAAAAATGGGAGAGATATACAGACTTCATCGATTATTTCCGCTAGTTTAATGCGAAGACGTCAGGTTGAATTTGCCGTTTGCTATAAAGCAGGCAGCGGATGATTGCGCGCCTGAATATTCAGGCAACGTTTTCATCGTTGCTGCACACAAAAAAAAACTTAAAAAAAACTTAAACGTGGGAGTCGAAACGAAACAAAGCCCACGACACCCGACGTCGTCACTGACGTCATGAGTCTGAATCGGGCGGTAAGAAAAAAATTAATCTCTAACTGATCCGGAGTTCCCGGGTTCGAACCCGACCGCGGCGGCTGCGTTTTTATGGAGGAAAAACGCTAAGGCGCCCGTTTGCTGTGCTATGTCAGTGCACGTTAAAGATCCCCAGGTGGCCGAAATTATTCCGGAGCCCTCCACTACGGCACCTCTTTCTTCCTTTCTTCTTTCATTCCCTCCTTTATCCCTTCCCTTGCGGCGCGGTTCAGGTGTCCAACGATATATGAGGCAGATACTGCGCCATTTCCTTTCCACCCAAACCCAATTATTATTATTATTATTATTATTATTATTATTATTATTATTATTATTATTATTATTATTATTATTATTATTATTATTATTATTATTATTATTATTATTATTAACTCAGCAATAAAACCAGGTTTTGCTGCCGAGCAAAGATCTAAAGAGTCATTAAAGGTACATCTATCAGATTATTAACACAACAAAAAAAACCTACAGAACTGTCACCAGTGTCCTTCAAAGCTCGATAAATAACGTCGAATGGGAAGGTCTGAGAGTTGTAATGAACGGCAGAAATACTACGGCAGCGAGAGAATAGAGAATGAAGCAACAGCGCGACTCTGGATTGATTTCGAGTACAGAATAATAAGCGAATTATTATGAGTGTCGTAGACTGATGATCCATACTTAATCTCAGACCGTAGGAGAAGAGTGCATTAGTCGTTTTAACCATTCAGGTGCATTAGGGACACTCGCAAGAAGAAAACTAGCCGCACTTTTGTCGTTGTTATAGGCCTAGTCGATGTGTGTATGCCAGGAAAGATTGCAATGTGGATGTTAAGGGTACTGCGTGGATGCAGCGGGCAAGGGGTGCCCATTAAGTGAGTAGGTTTAAGCGTTACGTTGCTTTGCCGTATGGGTTGTCATCACTGACTAATCGACCTTTATTCCCATTAACCAAGTATTATACGCCAGCTCTAACTGCTATTTAGCCGATATACATCAGGCCGGCTATAGACTTTTCTATTCAAAGAGCAGTCATCTGCAAAGAGACTTTTTTTCTTTTACGCGGGCCACGAAGGTTTCTATTGCGCATTAGCAAAAAATTGGCGGTGGTTTAGCTCTGGTTAAACCTGAAGTGACGCGATAGCTACACCTGGCCGAGTGTGACTTGGTCACGTGACCAACCACGTGTCGAACCACGTGATCAGCCACGGCACCGCGCCGCCGGCAGCTGCTCCGCACACGTGACAAACCACGTGACAGCGTGGCGGGCCGCCACGCTGAAGGCTCGAAATGCTACCGTAATGTAGCTATCGCTACAAAACAAATGTCCTGGCACTGATCCATGCATAGAGTACAGAAACCGATGTATCGATCACTTGTAAAGTGCTGTCCTAATCTTATCTCGGCGAAATTCATCGAGAAAGCTATAGAGCAGGAAAGTTCCGCGTTGCTTGGCGGGTGGCATTACATAGCACTGAGGAGGGCACCTCCATTTTTCTCGTATTCAATCATCAGGCATGGGATGGGAAGCGTCGCATTCAAGGCCAGTATATTCAGGACACATAGCCGTAGGACAGAAGTTTTGTGATTTCCTCAATACTTTCAAAGGAACTATTTATCTACATTGTTCTTTTGATTATGCTAATCTAAGATCCCATGAATGACCGTATAGGTTACAATCTAGAGTTCATTTCCTTCTTTAATGTTAACCAACCCTGAAGCTCAATTTTCTTGTGACCTGAGTGCTAAAAAAAAAGAACACAGAATTATGGCCTCACTAGCAGAGAGAGAGAGTTGTTCACGAAGTCGGACAAAAGAAAAAAGGTCGCTCAAAATTAAGGGTCACTTCCGAGCCCCCGGGCTAAAACGAGAGAAACGTATAGAGTATCGCTTTTCCTCTCACAATATGGCAACCTAAGAATACCTCTCAGATGTCAGTGTTTATCTTTTCAAACTCTTTTCGAGAAACAAGGGGGTTCAACGATCTTTAATCAAAGAGCTCACAGAGCGCGGTCAGGTCAACACTGAGTCCAGATTAGAGCGATGGAGGAGAAGTAAAATATAACAACAACAAAAAACCCTGCTGAAGAAAATGAACTGGCAGTATAAACGGAAATGAAATGCATATACAGCTCCCCGGCTATTGTTTCTACGAAAGTGCACTAATGGTTCCGGCTCCACTCGGCTCATGCAGAGAGACGCAGGGAAGAAATAGAAAATAGAGAGAGGCAATTCCTTTGTATCCGTCCGGGCAGCGGCGGTGTTTTGATTTCTCCGCCGTCGGAATGGCGCGAGACCTTCGTGGATATATGCTAATCGAGCCCTGCGCCCCGAATAACAACGGTGGCAAATGGCTTCGAGGGCGGCCTGAGCGAAAACGGGCGAGCTTTGGAAAGGAAGATTAACGGGCTCCCGGGGACGTGAAATGAGTTTAGAAAGGAGCCGCGAGCCCGAGCATGCATACAGCGGGCTCGCCAAAAGGTCCTTTTCCGCAGGTCTCGTTTTCGCTTTCCATTTTCGATGCTCGCATTTTCATGATTATGGTCATAAACAGTGCCACACACCGTGCGACTAACCGGACAGCTAACCACGCCATCTCGGTCACCAATAGCGTGGACACTCGGGTAATAAGTTTAGACGTTCAACCTGGACACTTTGGCACCAGTACAGCGCCGAAATTGCCGGAGAAAAATAAATACATCTAATGATCCTGAGTTTTGTCGGGAGCTGTTTTCTAGCCCGTCTGTCACTGTTCTCCATACGCAGATATTGCAAGCTGGAAGATAAAGTCCAACTCAAGCGAGATTTCCCATTCACTGGAATTGTGCGTATTATCGCGAATTTAAACATTGTTATCTTCGCATCTCAAGTGGCTCAATTTCTTCGAATTCAGGGCGCCTTTTACTCTCTCCTATGGATTTTAGGTTGCCAGATCATGGATGAGATATTGCTCAGAATCACGAGCTGCTTTAGTCTGGCTATTTCAATGGCTATTTTCGCCATATAATTGTAGCCATGGGGCAACCAAATCCTTTCTTCTTTTTTTTTTCAGTGCGGTGTAGGTTGTGCCGCACTTCAACAAGAATTGAAGCGCGAAACCACTCGTCTACGACAAAGATATTGCGGAAACAGAAAAGTTAGCATTTCAGCGAGCCACAAACTGTGGCGGTCTGACCCTGGCGATAACAGCATCCTGTACGTGGTGTGCATCCCATTGCTCGCTGTGCTTATAAACTTCGCTGCTCCTCTTGAGAACACTACCTGCTGAGGCACCGTGGTCTTGTGCTTCGTGCTGAAACCTGAATTCACACGTGTGTTTCGACACAAAGCGCCAAGGAAAACGCTAAGGTCAGCCAGCGTCTCCCACACGGAGCCTAGCATTATGCCATTATGTTCCGTCACGTGGAAATGTCTGCATGGGTGCCGATTATTGTGCCAGATACCACTGGCGTAGGTACCCATAGTGCGTAGTTTGGATGACAATTGTAATTTTGCTTCCTCGTTCACGCGAAAATGGCAACAAAAAAGCATAAGCAAAATTAAAATCATGGGCGCCTTGAGGACTGTCGCACAATTCTATGACATTCAGTCGGCACATATCTCTCGATATGGTTTTCTCACGGGCGTGCGGATGAAATATGACTCAACTTCTTGAACTGCTTATATATGATCTTCAGCCGAGCCAAAGTTCAAAGCTAATGATCAATTTCTCCTGAGCATCCATTTAGCAACTGTAGTCGGTAACTGTAAGTGATAATAACAACAGCAATGCAGCGGTGTTTACCGCTCGGCCGCTGCTATCTTCAATAACCTCTAGGTTGCACTACCAGATCGTTTCCCCCAAAAAAGAATAGGATTCACGGCACCAGTCACGACTGTGCACAAGGACGCAGCCTTAAATTCCCGCTTCCACGCTTACCATCTGTCCGGTGGCATATGTGAAAAGGGAGTGACAGAGCACGCAGCGTTCAGCAGGCCTCTAGCAAGACCTGCCCGCCGGAAGGCTCAAATTACACGGGCGGGCCCGGGGTACACTTATATAGGCTTCCACGTTCTCCGTCTTCCTGATAGAGGGCGGCACCGCCGCGCGCTCTCGTTTCCGTAGCTGCCGTTGGCGGCGCTGCTGATGCGTGTATCTTTAGGGCACTCAGTAGATACTCTGGCCATCTCAACTCAGGCGCGTGAGTCTACGCAAGCGATGAGCTTTTCAATTAGCGGAGAGCAGCCGCCACAGATCTGTTACCTTAAGACGAACCTCCCTGGCAATGGCTAAGTGTGAAAATATGTATACGCGTTTCGAGGTGTTCTCGGTGAGGGCATGAGCAAGCCACGTTGCACGACGGGACGCAGATGGCTAAGGTAGCAATTACCGTGCTTCACGCTGCTGCGAGAGCTACAGCGGTCTCGCAATATGCCGCGGGCCTAGCGGGATCTCTTTCGCAACATAGCGACTTCGCAAGAAGGCGTAGGAATTTTGCTTTTCTTCTTAGCTGGCTTCGAAGAATAAACGATGTGATGAGACCCGTTATGTGGTGGCAAAAACGAATCCGCTGCGTAATGAATTGCACTGACTTTTGACACGACAGCGAGATCGAAAAAAAAAAAACTAGTCATGGGAGATGATAGCTGTCACCACCATGGTGGCAGAGGCTGGAAATCGCACTGTTCGTTACTGCCTTGTTCTACGGAGATCTTTGACAAGCGAGGAATATTATGTAGAAAATAACGGCAGGCGTTCTATGCAAACGAGTGCTCAAACTCCGCACGCCGCGTGCTGTGCTGCATGCACTAAACGTGTGCTGCGGACCCGCTGGTGAGTGCTATTTGTTCAACTTGTCAAACCTTGCATAAAGCTCACATGACATCGCAAACTCTACTGCTGAGAACAGCCGCCATTCAGCATGAAGTCTTGCTCATCCAGTGTCGTTCACCATGTTGAATAGTCGATGCATGGTAAGCACTTGTGGAAAAATAGGGCACCTCACCTCTCATACTAAGCAGGGTTCGCATCTCGCAAGACGACGCTTTACTTGGCGTTTCTCGTTAAACGTGCTATTCAGGATGCGGATTACGCGACAGGCAATAAACAATGTCAACAGCAGTCGCCTAGCCTTGTCCGCATACGCGTTGGCACTATTATCTTTGTACATAACGAGCAGTGCAGCACGCTTATACCAACCGGCACCTTGCAACCGATTTTCCAAAGCTTTAGTTGTCACCCGATGTCTCCGCGTACCGCCACCTCACATAAAAACACCAGTGGTCAGGCTTTCTGCTTCTCTGCGCAACCGCGCTGCGCGATCGCCCAGCTTACGAGAGCTGACCAGTCGTATCAACCAACGAGGCGACAGTCTAATCATCACGTGTCTGCCATCGAAGGCTATCATACGATTAGCTTATCACAAGCCACGTTTCCGTGCCGAAAATTTCGTAAAACTCGCCCATTGTGTCAACTACTTGCTTAAAATTCGCCTTTCCCCGCAGTAGCGCAATGGCGTTTTGTGCCTCTTGAATTATAGCTCCAAACATTCTGAGACATACAAAGGGCTGAACCTACAGACTCTGACTTAGTCCGACATTTCTAAAAATAGCCCCCGCACAATACCTATAGCGTTGTTGTTGTTGTTGTTGTTGTTGTTGTTGTTGTTGTTGTTGTTGTTGTTGTTGTTGTTGTTGTTGTTGTTGTTGTTGTCGTCGTCGTCGTCGTCGTCGTCGTCGTCGTCGTCGTTGTTGTTGCCTTCGTGACATGGCACATACCCACGACGGGGGATTGGCCAGGATAGCGGTGTTATGCTAGGGTTTAACAAATTTACTGATCCTCAGTGGAGAATATTAAGGGGCGCCGAGGGATCAAGGCGCCTTTAAAGGACATTACGTAGATAGAGTTAAGTTTAATGATAGGAAGATTGCGTAAAAAAAAGATAAACCCGGTGGCAAAAAAAAAAAACGAGGACAAGGAAAAGAAGACGAAGAAGAAGATGTGCCATACTTACTGAGGTGAAGAAGAAGCCGGAGAAGAGCGTGGGACAGGGAAAAGACGAAGAAGAAGAACGAGACGGAGCAGAGCGTGACGTGGCGTTGGTCGCTCCCATCATCAGCGCTGCTTCCATTAGGGACAGTCTGTTCGTTCTTTCGTCGCCGCTTAGGCTTCTGTCGCCACTCCGCCGGTCGTAAGGCCCGTCCTTCCAGCCATGGCGCAGCCTTCTCCAGCGGAAAAGGTAGCCTCGCCCTCGAAGGTCAAGAAGGAACGGTCTCAGCACAAGGCCAAGGCGAAGCGCCGTCAAAGTCACGAGGCTAAAGAACCCACAAAGGCAAGGCAACCGGTATATGTCCAGTTAGGCTTAGGTTCTGCGGGAAGGCATATATGAGCTGGGGGCACGCTGATGGTGCCGGTGTCCAGTGATATGTGGTCATATTTTCCAAACGGAGAAAATTACAACAAAAACTGAGCGACTTGACAGCCGTATGATCCCCTGCGGGATTCGAAAAAGCTGCGAGCTTATTAAGAGTAATCTGACTTCGATTCACAGTATATACAGAGATATTTTAGTGATCGGCGTAATCGCATTTTCTGCAGCGCTTTTGCTTAGAGTCAAGGACGAAAGCTACAGGATATTTATCCCTAACTCAATGGCCGCATCGCTTGCTTTCGTTGACAGCTCTCAAGCCACCCGGTGGACAAGCATGAAGACCAGACCGGGACAGCGATGGTTCAAGTGAGTCCAAGAAAACAAATAGTAAGCGTTAGACTTCCCTAGTTAGAGCGCCATCTTTGGCGCCGCACAAGGATTATTTCTTTGCGACTCAGCCCTCGATCACCATAAAACACAAGGTGAAACGAGGGTTAGACGGAGAGTCCCATTACGCTCTGGAGGCCAGCAGACGGAGACTCTACTTCCGCCCTATCTTCACCTTGTGTTTCCTAAGGAACCCGACTTCCTGTCTCTATACACTGAGTCTGCAGTATAGGGATAGAGATCAACGTAGTCAAAGCAGTTTACCGATACCCCTCAAGAGAAAAGTATACAACAGCTCTATCTTACCGATTGTCTCATCTATGGGCCAGAAACGTGGAGGCTATTGAAGAGGGTTCAGCTTAAGTTAGGGACAACGCGGCGAACTATCGAAGGAAGAATTATAGGTGTAACGTTAAGAGACCGGAAGCGGGCAGAGTGGGCGAGGGAACAAACCTGAGTTAGTGACATCCCAGTCGAAATCAAGAGGAAGAAATGGGCTTAGGCAGGGCATGTAAAGCCAATACAAGATAACTGCTGGTCCTCAAGGGTAACGGAGTCGATTCCAAGAGAAGGCAAGCGTGGCAGGGGGCGCCAGGAGGTTAGGTGGGCGGATGAGATTGAGAAGTTTGCGAGGATAGGGTGGCCACAGCTAGCACAGGACAGGGTTAATTGGAGAGATACGGGTGAAGCCTTTGTCCTGCAGTGGGCGTAGTCATGCTGTCGTTGCTGATGATGATGATGATGATATAGTCGAAGCATTTCCCGTTTCTTTTTCCGTTTTTTCACACTGACTAGCGCCAAACCTGCAGGCTGCTCACTTGAACAAGTGGCTTCATTACTTTTTTTTTGCAGCCCTCAACTAAAGCAGAGGGCAAGCATGACGACCCGACGACCGTGCATTCAGTGAGTTCGAAGAAAATTGATGGAAGATTCCGACTTTCCAGTTTGAGTGATAGTTACTACTGCCCAATTTATTAAGATCGCCCAGCCCTTCAGCGCATAATGGAGACAGAAATTGGTATTGGCTGCTCACCCAAACGAGTGAAATGGTTCCGTTTTTTTTTCTTTCGTTTCCAGATGTCCCCCATTGTAGATGACAAGCATGCGGATCAGACCGTGGTTGAAACCACGGTTTCAAAGAAAAGGAGGAACACCGAAGGCGATACGTACCTGTCCAGAAGAACCGTGAGTACTTAAATGTTCTCTGAGTAGAAGCCGTCCACGTGTACTACGTGTAGAGGTTAGCTCCGGGTGTTTTTCGAGGTTTCCGTATTCTAATGGAACTTAAAATGTACGTTTTTCGCACCTTCACGGGCCATTTCCACCAAGCACGGCAGTCATGCGACATTGAATTTCGGAGAAAATTGATTTTAAAGTTTGCAGTTTCCGTGGCCTCAATTCAGTTGATTTCCACGGGAAACACTCACAAGCACTTACCTAGCGTTAATGTCCGCTCTCCGCTTCACCAAAAATTTTTTTTTGCCTTGTAATTAGGTCGCCTCAGGCAACTTATGCAAAGACTCATCCTTTCCAGTCGCTGCTTCCGCCATTCAACGCGCATACCAGTGTTTTACTAATTAAGTTTGTGACGTCATCGCTACATCACGCTAAGCATCGTCCCCTGGCCACGGACTCAATTTCGATTTCGGACTGCTGTTTTCGTTGTTTTAAATTAGTTCCACGCGGTATTTTTTTAAAAAAACGGTTGGTGGAGTGAGGTAGTTGCATTTTAAGTTTCCCTGGGGCATTGGAATGCCTGAACACACGGGGAGATTTCAGTGATCGTAATACTTTATTTTTTTCTTCTCCAGAAATACTTGTTTCGAGCCAGCGGTGTCGAAACGCTGCGGTGATATTCGTCATCAGAAATGAGATGGCAGCTATACTGGACACTGATTTTCTGACTAATTGGGTGTTGCTCTTTTGTACTCGGGAAAATAGATGCAAAATATAATGCCTTTGAGTGCTGTAAGCTTCTCGCATGGTAGGCAAACTGAAAAGTAACAATGAAACTGAGCGAAAGTGAGTGATAAAGACCCTGGAATCGACACTTCACATTACGCTTGAAACTATCCAGGAGGCGAAGGCTGCAGTTCAAAGAGCACCGAAAAGGCAGAGGTGAAAGAAAAAATGGCAGACAATCACACAATCTTATGCCACGATCCTGCGTAACCAGTGATGATTTTGCATTAATGCTTTTGCGATTACAGCTTTTCCAAACGATGCTCTTGTACACGAATTTCGCGTCGGCTTCATTACGCGTTTCTAGTTGATCCCTGCCGTCGTTCTCATCTACTAGGCTGACTGCTGCGGGCGCTGTTGCAGTTCTCCTTGCAGACTGGCTTCTTGTCGCTGTGCATTGATGAAGGTGGTGCACATAGATTGCAATGCTCCAGCCTATATGTCACCGGCGTAGTCAGCATTTCTGGCGAGGATGCTGTCGAGGTTTTCGTCGTCATCATCAGCCTGAGTACGCCCACTGCAGGGTAAAGGCCTCTCCCATACCTCTCCAATTAACCCTGTCCAATGCCAGCTGCAGCCACCCTATCCCTGCAAACTTCTTAATCTCATCAGCCCGCCTAACTTCCTGCCTCCCCCTGCGTTCGCTTGCCTCCTGATTTTCTCTTCTGGTTCCCGGCGTACAGCCGCTCAAATGTAACTTGTTCAAAGATATCAGTCGCGTATATGAATGGGTAGAAGGGCACGAAGCTCTCTTCTTGGCGTTTATGACGTCACTCTGATGCTATTTGCGGCTACCGCCGCACAGCTCGTTGCCCTCATTTTTCGCCCGTGTTGGAATTGTAAGCGGTCATGCACTTTGGAAGAGTGACGTCATCCAAACCTTTCCGCCTTTCGTACTTTGCTCGCGGAGCTCCGGCGCTATCCCTATATATCTTCTTTCAAAAACGGCGGTGGGTGGGTCGGTGGGGAGAGGGTGGGGGGGGGTGCTTCTGGAGAGCAGCTGCCTTTCCCACTGCGTCTCAGAATTCGGTTTCGCCTTCGATTTTCCGTTCCGCGGTTGCGTAAGCTGCTAGGGAGTGGAGGCCTTGTGAAGGGTGTAGGTGGGTGGTTTGGTGGTAGGTGATGCTTCTGGAGGGTAAAGGTGGGTGGGGTGGGCTGAGGAGGTGGATAGAGGGTGGCTGTGGGTGTGAGGCATCCCTCAAGCTAGGGGGGTGTAATGGGAAGTGGCGGTGGTTTGTGGTACTTCCGAAGGGTGGAATCTGACCTGGAACTGCAAGCTGTTTGTATAGATGTTTGTAGATGTTTATATTTTTATAGATTTTCATATTTTGAGATTGCACGTTGCGGAATCTGTGTAGGAGGGCAGGGGCCTCTGTCGGGCTTTCACATAACCTTTATTCTCTGCCTCCTCTCACTTGTACGAGGAATTAATAAATCAATTTCAATTTCAAATACACTTCACCATCGACTGACGCCTGATTCCTCGGGGGGTGCAGTATAGTATTAATTACGCAGCAAAAAAAGAAATAAAAGCAGTAGAGACACCTTGGCCAAATGTGTGAAAAGAAAATACAAACAGCGTACAAGGTTGAGGGAGCTGGTGGTAGCTTTCAAATCCTAGCAGCGGCAACACGATTACAAGGAAACATCAAGGAGCTTCCTTTGTTGAGTCAGTCGCCTTTGTCCTACTTGCGGCGGCGTGCACGCGGAGCGGAGACACTGTCACAATGTGCTGTTGTGGGCTTCCCTGGCAAAATAACAATTACTTGGAAGCTTCCGATGTACGTGTGCAAGGCGTGGTATTGATTGGCAGCGCGGAATCTCGGTGCTGGGCTGGTGAAATGTGTTTTCGTCTGATCTTTTTATTTCGACTCTTGTTTAGAGTGGAATAACTTCCGTTTGCATGCTCCAATTTCAAGAATTATTCTTGCTTTGGTGCTCTGAGGATAATCGGTAGTGAAAAACGTCGCAGTGTCCCTTTAGGAGAAGAACTTTTTGCTGTAGGCTAATGTCGCTTCACGCAGTATAGGTTCGAGCTTCTGTAGTCATATTGGGCGTAATGATCACGCTGTAGGCCCGCTGAGGTTGCTCAGTGGTTACGGCGTTCGGCTGCTGACCCGAAAGACGCGGGTTCGATCCCGGCCGCGGCGGTCGAATTTCGATGGAGGTGAAATTGTAGAGGCCCGTGTACTGTGCGATGTCAGTGCACGTTAAAGAACCCCAGGTGGTCGAAGTTTCCGGATCCCTTCACTACGGCGTCCCCCATAGCCTGAGTTGTTGTTAGACGTTAAACCCACATTAAAAAAAATAAAAAAGATCACGTTGCAGATGACAGTGTTCTTAGGATAATGGAGAAAAGGCAGGTTGGATGGTGGCGATAAGGCCACAAAATCGCACTTTCTGAACTTGCAGTCCACCGTGGTCGACAACAAAGGCAGTGGGATCTTGATTGCGGTGGTCGTGTTTGTGCTGGTGCTGGCGTTGGTGGGTGCCGGTGTGGTCGTCTACCTCATGGTCCCGCGCCCTCCAGACAGAAGGGTGGACATATGCAGGACGAAGGGCTGCGAACTGCACGGCCACGCGCTCTACAGGGCCATCAACCACGACGTCGACCCGTGCGATAACTTCCACACCCACGTGTGCGGCAGCTGGGACGATGCGCTGCGCAAGATCTCCACCGAGGAGGACATGATGTCCGACGGCGTGGACATGTAAGCGCCCCTGTCGCCCCTGTGAGCGCTGATGAATGCAGTGTGCCGAACGCCGCAAAACAGCGAACGGCCGAACACCCGGCGGTTTTCCAGCCGCAGGTGAACGCTCCTACAAAGATGGTCTATAGACAGTCTATAGACTTCTCATAGACTCTATTCCCTTCCTACAAATATTTTTTTGTCTATTCATAGTCTATAGACAAAAGTCTACTAAAAAGTGTATGGCCATAAATCTGTAAATTATCTATAGACTGTCTATATGATTTGTATTGCCTATAAGCTGTTCTCTAGGGTTTGTCTATAGAGTCTATAGACTTTATAGACAGAAGTCTATGGGCAGTCTATAGACTGTCTAAATAAATTTTCGTAAGGGCGAACAGCGACTATAAAAAAGTTAGGCAGGGTTTAACCACTGTTACCCCTCAAAGATCGAGTAATAGCATTTTGGCAATGGCCCGGGCCAAATTTGGAGGTCGCCATAGAGTCGGGCACGCTCTGTTATGGTTGGACACCTATTTTGGTTCGAATAGATCGAGGTCAGTCTGTCAAAGTCAATCTGTTGCTGTGCTGTGCTTCTCAACGTTAAACCAAGGTCAAATCAGGCAAGGAATGGTGAGCGACTTTTTTCGGCGAGTACTCCTGCCGCTCTAAAACTCTGATTGGGTGTTCACCAAATATGGCACGAGTTTTAAAATTCAGCCGTAAATGCGATCATGTCTTGCAGGGGGGTCCGATGCCCGTCATATTGGTTATATGGGCTGATATGAGAGTGGGCACAAAGACGAATTGTAACCTTGCCATATGACGAGGCTATCTCATGCCGGAAACAGTCAAGAGGTGCCGAAAAAATAAGGGGGAAAGCCTATTCGGAATAGTTTCCGGGCCGCTACACACTGACCGCGTAAGCAGTTGCTCAGCTTTGTGGTTGCGTATCCTTTGCGAATGTGGACACTATGGCGCTGTACAACCGGTCAGGAACACTGTTCAAACCGTCTTTTACCCTCGGAACGCAACAAAATGCTCACCGCACTGCTTCGCATAGCAACCATTTGATACGCGCGGGAAGTTTTCTGAGAACTTTGAGCACGAGTGTATTTGCATGCGCGCTGTATGAGCACGCAAAAGAGAGCATGCGTTCAGATGGTCAGGACAGGGTTCACTGTAGGTATACGGCTGGCTTGGTAAAAAAAGGTCACTGGAAGATTACTCTAGTTGTAAGGCAAATTTAGAGGGGCGCTGTTGGTAGCTTATATGCTGCGATATTCCTTTTTACTATTTTGAATTTGCACTGATCTTGAGGTCAAGAAATGGAGAGACATTGCTTTCAGAGAAGCGTTGCCGTTTATTTTGCCGCACAGGCTACTGCCACTTGTTGTCCAGTCGTCTTTGGCGACGAACGCAGCCCTTTGGTCCGGAAAGTTACACGGTACACTCCAAACAGAAAGGTGTAAAAAGAGAGTAAGCTGTCCTCTATAGCGCACTTCCTTCTATAAAAGGGAATGCGCTCGAGGATTGTTTACTCTTTTCACTCCCATATAGGCGTATTCACGTTTAGAGTGTTTGTACCTTAGTCGATTTACGACTGGTAGACTTTCAAGGACGTGATCGACACAGGCACTAGGAAATGTGATGGCAATTGGGCATATACGGGAGAGAAGGGCTGGGACGTGTGGTCGCATCAGGGGACAAAGCTCGTGTCCGTCTTGATGTTGAGTAGCAGCATGGGAGCTGGCCGATGGGGTCAAGGCGAGGCGCACGAAGTGGACGACGTGTTTCGTGCCCTCACCTCTATACGCCACATCGTTGACCTTGTCCAGCCCGGAAGAGGTTGCAGTCGATGTTGCAGTTATTGTAAAACTTATACAGCACATCTAGTCAAGGTAGAAAACCGCACTTGCGCACCGCCCCCGCCAGGTGCGACATTTTAGCTGGATCCTCCGCTTCAAGTGCACGTCATGTCCTGCTCGGTGTTGGGAGCAAATGGTCGACATCAACACAAGCGTTTACAACAAACGGATTTATCGCGACCGCGGCGCCGTCGTTTTGACTCTGCCTATAGGCGGCGCGAACTGCGGGATCTTCTCGACGGCATCGCCTTCCCTATACGCCGGACGGATCCAATCGGTTTTTTTTTTAAGCTGCGGCTAAACGTGCACACTTTGTCAAAAATACTCACCGCAAGTGGTTTCCTGCTGAGTCCTGCACTGCAGCATGCCTAGTTTGGCACCCTAAGCGACCTTAACCTCTAAAAGGCGCGAGGAACCCGCGTACTCAAATCTACCAAGCTTGAGACACTCAACTGTATACTTTTTAAAAGCCCCGTGCACGGCTTAGAGTCAAACCTCTTGGGCTGTATAATTTTGAAACAGTCGGACGGACCCGGAACATTGGCGATATGCGCCAGCAATGAAACGTTCGTGGTGCTACGCGCATGACAAACTTCATGCCTTTGCGTTGTACCGTTTGTAGCACGTCGCTCCGCTGCAGCGTCCAATATGCAAAGTGACCCCTGGCTATTTTCAAGCAAACATGAGGCGCATGTAATTTTCTGTCTGTTACTCGTGAACATGAAGGCCTCTCCAGTTAAGTAGAGCGGCGCCCTTCGGCTCGCGCTAAGCTCGAACCCACAGGTGTTTGAAATACGTGCACGCCAATTTCCGCGCGGATGACGAGGTTGCGGGCCAGGCGCTTTCCATAGCGTTCGCCAAACAACGTCGCTGTTAGACCGGAAGTGGATCGTTCACACTTCCGGCTTTCATGTTGCTTACATTGTAGCGGGGCACATCTTCGCCTCGGCACGGTCACCGGCGAGATCATCGCTGCTATACCATTTTAGGCATAAAATAAATTACACGCGCTAGTGCCTTTGTCATGGTTGTAAGGTATCTGAAAAGTTAAAAGATGAACATCCTCCTTGCTCTATTTGTCAGTAGAGCTGCTTTAACATTCCTTACGTGTTACCACGTGTTACGGGCAGGTGCTCTGCACGGTGAGATGCGCGTTAGGATGGGTGCGGGCGCTCTGATACCCCGTGCGTGCTTCAGCACGAACGTATTGTACAGAATTCCAGGCGTCGTATATTACGAGATATCGAATTGACAGATTTCAAGACTTTACCAAATGGAAAGCGAAGGCGCAGAGCGAATTCGTTCCTCTGCTGGCGTGCGACGCATTGACTGCCGCCGTCGCATACATGTGCGAGTGGCATATGTGCTGTCCGTGCACAACTGGGCGGGAATACACTGGCGTGTGCTACTTGTGATGGTGCGCAGATCTAAGAATGGGCGAACTTCCCTTTTCAGCTCCGGAGAGCCGCGAATGTAGCGTGCAACAGGCGTAAGCGTTGCGGGGAAAAGCCCGTAGCAAACAGCATGACTTGCGTTCATACGTTGAGCGTGACGACTTTTAGCCTTGCGCCTACAGCGACGCCCGCGGTACCTTTAATGAGAAACGGCTGGCACGTCGACATTTCTTTGAGCCCTTCATTTTTCTTTTTATTTCGCCAGCGCCCTCGCGGAGTACTATCGTTTACAGTAAGGGGAATTCGGCAAAGTATCCTTCCTCCTTGGAGGAGTTCTCTTTCGAAAGCTTCTTGAAAACCCGTTCGTGCGCACTCAGCTGTCCTCAAGTTTGGCTTGCGGCTTTCTGTGTTCTTGTATTTCGTGCGCGTTAAGTTATGACTTTCAGCTGCAGTCACCGGGACTCGTTTATATGCAGTAGACGTCGAAATAGCCATTTTATGCCGGTTTCCTTGTGAAGTGTATCACAGTTTGTCAAGCTTGTTTTCCTGGAATTTGCGCTTGACGTGTGTGATTTCGTACGCCGGCTGACAGAGTTCGTTCGGAAAGAACGCGCACGCAAAGGCGGACGTTGTTGATCAACTAGCGGCAAGGGTGAGAGTGCGGCAGCGGCGACATCAGATTATGTGGTTACGATAATATCTTCGCTGCGTTCTCTAATATGGGTGCTGGTGTAAGAAGAGAAGATATCCCTCGTTTCAAAACTATTATCAATGGCTATTCAGACTACCAGCTCCTATATTTCCACGACCAACCCTTTAGCGCTTTTATAACTGATATCAGCTGCCCGCTGTTGTCCGATGTCTGGTGAAGCCTCAATAAGGGGCGATAGAGGAAATTCGCGAGGGTGGATCTAATAGAACCGATAGGAGGCGAGCCTTCGGGAAGGGGATGCAGGGGTGCAGGCCATTCGAAAAAAGGAAAAAAAAAACGACAGAACCGTGTTAAAATACGACAAAATGTATTTTGTTGTTTTGTCAATGACGTATTTTCCTGTTTTATAGCATTTGTGTGCGACACTGTAGTTATTTCTGTAGTACTTTTGTGTAGTAAGCACCCAGAATTCTGTTGTTACTACAAAGATTTCTATTGTTACTGCAAGTTAATGGTCAAGAACATTACAAATAATCTGTTGTGACGACAGGAAATTATCTGTCGCGTTTTTAGACTGGGGAGTATATACAAAGGGAGTCGACCTGCGAGCAAGGTGACGAACGAATAAGCTGAAAACTACCGAGGGCACTTATGTCTGCGTATTACTGCTCTTTTCTTTTGTGCGTTTGCGGTATGTAACTTAGTTCGCATTGGTCCCCAAACCGCACACCATTTGGAGTTCCGTGGGTTAATGCCAATACATGCAGAATTGGTGATTCTCTACTTAACATTCATAGATGGCGGCGGGTCCTCATACCACTACCAGCTCAGTGGCGCAGCGTTTAAGCGATGCGCCACTGCACTGGCAGGTGGCTGTTCCTGTCAGAGCCACCGGCGGGGATATTGCGACCTAGAGTCACTAAATAAAGATTGATATTCAAAATTTTACATTCTTATTTCGTGACTCTAGTGCGACCCATGTTGCTGTTCCCGAGCAACTTCTCGCGCAGCTGGCGCGAAGTGTCTCCGAACTTACCTGAGCTTCCTCCTACTGGCTGCAGCTTGCGCGGCAGTATCCTCCGAACTTACCCGAAATTACCCGAGTTACTAGACACACCGAGTAAGCGAGTTACGGAGTGCCTCGGGTAAGCTCGGATAAGTGCCCACACTTTCTGTACACACTTTCTGTGGACGCCACGCATAAGCCAAGTAATGCTTACGCATTAATAAAAAGGTTAGCTTTCTACTGCTCCGCGATGGTCGCTTTTCAGTGCACGCGTTCTCTTGCTCTGTGCAAAAGCCCATCCAACGTTTCCCTTTCTAAATGCCCTCTAAATATTGCGAGCATATAGCGCTCCTTTGGCGCATAACAAAGAGGCCGCCTGTTTTTCGCCGCATGTACGTCTGCGCCTTCTTGGCCTTCCTGGACGCGCAGGGCGATCAAGGTGCTGGAGAAAGACAGGAAAAGGCAAAACATGGCTCAGACGTTCTTCAGCAGTTGCATCGACGCTCGCGAAAACAGAGACCAGAACCTGCACCAGTTCCTCGAATTCAAGCGCTCCCTCGGCCTGGTGTGGCCACATGAAGAGCCCACGGGCTCCACGCACCCGCTGGACATCATGCTCAGACTGGCGATCAAGTGAGGATGGCTAGCGTAACGTCTGATCGCGCTGTTGGCCAACGGCATAGCGTGGAAGTTATACTCGCTACCCAGAAAACAAGCCTACGGACGTTAATCGGTTCTTAGTAACGTTTCGCTATGTTTAAGGGTCACGTCAATTACAGTGCATGGGGTGACGCCCTATACACGCCGCCTTCTTTTCTAATCGAGACTCCTTGCTTGGCAGAGTTTCAGTTTAGGTTAGTTTCAGCATTGTTTTCATTCGCTTCAGTGGTCTCGTAGCGCTGAAGGTTTGCGTAAGAAGAGACGATTAGACCTTGTCATGTAGACGCTTTCTTGAAAGAAACAGGTGCACCTTTGGGACTACTGAGGGGTTCAACGGGGCAAGAATTCCGTACACATTTAAGCCACTACTGTTTCAGTGAGCTTCACAACGTGCTTGTATGTCTAATAGGGCGCTTTTGCTAATCGTTTCCACTTTCTGCGTCAGGCTCTAGCTTAAAACAACTAAACGCGGCTAGGCAAGGGCTACGAGAGTATTTGCTGTCTCACAAGAAATGAACGCTGCAGCTGAAAGAGCCTCACGGTTCCTAATCCAGGTGGGGCATGAACTTCCTCTTCGACGTGAGCGTAGTGGACGGATATCATCAGGCGCCCAAGCTGTTCATAGGACGCGGCCGCCTGGACACTGCTTGGAACAAGCGCGTCTCTGATCCCGTGGTGGCCAATGACTACCTGACCATAGTGCAGGGCCACTACACAGCGCTGGGCGTGAACTTCAACGACGTTCCCATCAGCGTCGAACGACTTCGCAAGACTGAGAACGCCATCCTCGACACCAAGGTCCGCACCATGAACGATCTTCCCGATCAAGAGTGGTTCCCAGCGAGCGCCCTGGACAACAAGACACAGTCTGCGCCCCCCGGCATCTGGCTTGCAATGCTCGCCAAGCACGACGACGACTTCGAATGGAAGCCGGACAGCCCCGTCATCGTCGAGCACGTCGGAATACTGAGCAACCTCGACAGCTTGATCAAGGACCACGCGAACAGCACGTCTACACTCGTCATCGGCCTGACCTGGGTGTTCATACAGACGCACCTGTGGGCCGCCTTAGGAGAACCCGCCCTGCGCTTCCACTGGGCGGAAGCCGACAGAAGAGTCGCACTTAAGAATGAAGCTTGCTTGGACTACGTCGACTCGAAGCTGGGATTGCTCAGCGTGTCCAAGCCACTGAGCGACAAGTTCGGCTTGACGCCTCTGAACATCGACAGCTTCGCGAAGAGGATCAAGAACAGACTGAAGATTCTCATCAACGAGCTCACCTGGGTGGAACATAGCGTCAAGGAGGAGGCCTGGCGCAAGCTAGACCTCATGACCCGGATCGTGCTGCCGCCAGAGGAGTTCTTTCGCTCAGAGTCGCGGCGCGAACTGTACTCGGCCTTCCCCAACATGACCGGCGAGACTTTCATGTCGAACCTGATCAACGCCTCGATCGCCTACAGCCAGATGCGAAGAAGCAGGGTTTTTATGGACGTGTACAGCCGTCGGATGTTCCCCCCCACCGGCCTCAGTTCGTACCTCTACCTGCCGAACACAATGAGCATCGCCGTCGGTCTGCTGGCCCCTCCGGCCTACTACCCGGACGCTACGTTCGCCATCCTCTACGCCTCGCTCGGAGGATTTATCGCCCGAGAGCTGACAAAGACGCTGGACGAAAAAGGGACGTCCTTGACTCACGACGGTCGCGCCGTTCGCTGGTGGGGGGTCGGGTCTTCGGCGTCTTCGGCGGCGCAGTACGAGAGTAAGGTACGCTGCGACCTCGGCACCAGCAAGAAGCCGTCGATGGGACGTCCTCTGGGCCTGTTCCCGACCGTGCCGGCGCTGGAGGTGTCCTACGCCTCCTTCATGGGCGCCATAGCCACGGACTTTCGCAGTCTCGTCGACTTCAAGGTCCATCGCCTCGAAGAGTACACCGACGAGCAGATATTTTTTCTCAGCTACTGCTACGCGATGTGCGCAAAGCGGCCACAGACCATGGGCGACGAGTGCAACGTCGCGCTCAAGAACTTCCCGCACTTCGCCGCCGCCTTCAACTGCCCGGAGGGGTCGCCTATGAATCCCGCCGTTAAGTGCACGTTCTTTAATGTGTCGCGAAAAGAAACGTAAGACAACTTTGAGTTTGGAGCCTGTGGTACTCGGCGGCTGTCCGCAAGTTCGCACTGTAGTATATGACGTAACCATGCATGAAGTACTCCGCCTGCCGGCAGTTTATTGTTATTCATATGCACCGCAAATATGAATCTGTGATTTCAACATTTGTGCTCAACATTGCTTAAAAGCGGACTTGTGATGACTGTGCGTGTCTCCTTTACTTTGTAATCGCCGAATATAGTTCTTTAAAACTCTGTTATGTTGTCGCTCAGCGTCTACGCGGTGCTTGCTAACGGCGCAGTCCTCCCAGTAAAGTTGTAAAATTGTTCTGCCTGAAACATATAAAAATAAGTGATGTAAAGCCTCTCCAGCTAAGCTGTGCCCAGTTTAAATCGAATTGAAAATGAATTGTAGAAAAAGCTCAGATTCATCGCAGAAAACATCTAGCTGACACTGATGAGGCAAACAAAAAACAAAAAAAGGCTTTAGACTTGACTCACAAAGGCCCGCCGATAAATGGTAGCGGGCCTATCCGGACCTTTACCTGAAAAATGAACGATGTGTTTCCTTACATGTTTACTTATGTGATGTGTGTAATATGTTGAATATGTTGAATTTAATTTGACACCGTATACATGACAATTGGACACCCGGCAGCAGTGGCCGTATTCAATGGCTGAAGAAAGCAAGACAGTCGACATGCTCACCTGTCATGCATGTGTAGTTTCGGGTTGTGGAAACCACATACTACATACCACCACCGTCTCTCTTGAAAGTATTTGCCATCATGATCAGCGGCATGTATTCGGGAGTCACCAGATTTTTGCAACCCAAAAGGTAAGGGTAACTAGGGACTTTACGACCGCGACATAACCGTAGGCGGTCTCAGCTACCCGATTACAAGCTGATGTGCTCATTCTAAAATAAGTTGAAGTATGCAGGTGCAGGTGCAGCGATCCTGCGCATTGATGCTAATGTTTAACGTTTTCACAGGATGTCGCAGTTTACTCTGAGGATTCGCTCTGCACCAGAGTTCAGTTTCTAAAAGCAGTCGTCTGCCTTCATACGAAACAGGCTGTATCATTCAGCAAGAAGCTCTGTTTACTTCTGAAAAATAACTTTGCGCTGGGCACTTGCTTCACCCAAACGCAGTTATATGGACGCCTTCCGTTGCTCAAAAATCCAGTAAAGCCAGCTGGAACAGCACTGTGAACCACGAATTCCTAAGTTTTTGAGGTTTCAACGTTACCGAAGATTTTGATGTTGCAACTCAGCGGCACAACGCGGCGGTGGTTGGCGGGTGTCCAGAAATGCTGGCCACTCGTTCGGTTTATGGCGAGTTTCGTAAATATTAGTAATATGTGGTGCAGTGTTGAGCGAAGTCAGAACAGCACCCTTCTGTAGCAGCTGGTTTACTGGTAGAGGACATGGCATTATTACTATTAATGCAACGTGAATGAATGAATGATGATGAATTTTTATGGCGCAAGCACAGCTTTGGCCAAAGAGCGCCATGACACAAGGAAGTTTTCATTTCACAAGGTGGGGTGCAATGCCAGTACCTTTGTATCTCAGTTCGCTGTACAAGCTTTTCACTTGACTGCTGCATTTTTTCTTGGAGTTAAAACTTTTCTCATTACCAAAACAAGTAACTAATTAGAATAAAAAAAATTATAAGCTCGAGAATTTTGATATCTGGCTCGCTCAGTGAAGTCAAGCATTAAAAAGCCGATTTCAGTTTCTGTTGTGATTGGCTAGCGGAGTAATACAGGACGCTGCTGACCATGGCCCAATGTTGGCAACTGCTGATTTTTTTTTTTTAAGTTGTATACTACTGTCCCATTAAGGATGCATTCGATGCCAGTGTCGCTCTCGCGAGTGCTGCAGCCGGGGAGCGCAGCTAAATCGTCGCCGATGCCAGTGCCCTGCGCTCGTGGCGGGCTGCCCCCCCCCCCCCCCCCCCCCCCCCCGTTGCGACGCCGCCTGCGCCGTGAGCCGGAATTAATTACCATCCATCACGCGCGTCGCCGGCGATCCTGATGTACAGGCACGGCATGCGGCAGTGTCCGCTCTTGCTTGCGCGGTCGCTGTTCCTCTTTATGCGCTGGCTTTGCGCAAGTGCGTGTGTAAGTACGTACGTGATGCCTGTATCGCTATGCGACATGCTGCTCATCTCAGCCCGCATGCATGCCTGCAGCGCATCCAGCATGGTGCTCCTGCCTTCACTCAAGCGATGATACAGTGGTGGCGTGCATGCAAGTAGCACTTCAAGCGACAATGAGGAGAATTTCATTTGATTTTTGTTGCTGCTAAAATTGGGTTGCTGGTCCTTCGTGGCTATGTTGATGTTTGTTGGCCAGCGAAACACGCATTTATGCCTAAAAAAATTGGATTTAAGAGTTTTTTACGTCATTTGACTCAAACTCGTGACGGCAATGACGAAAAGAACTCCGTGATCACCAGAAAAAATGAGGCTATGCTAAGCCTCAGAGATCCGCGAGAAGCGAAGAAAACTGCGCTGATGCCATCGTAGTTTAATCATGAACGCAGCTGCTAGCGACCATACCTTTATATTTCCTGTTGGAGGAGGGGGGGGGGGGGGGGGCTTTTGTTAGGTTATGAAAACAGCGTTTGCAGAGAAAGTAGCGTCTTCCAGTGTGAATATACTTGAATATGTATACTATGTATATATATATATATATATATATATATATATATATATATATATATATATATATATATATATGTGTGCGTGTTTGAACTTGAACGCTACTTGAATTAGTGTTAATCCAAATCTTGTACCCACCCCTTATGTAATACCCCTGAAATCGGGGGTCTTTAAGGAAAATAAACTGAACTGAACTGAAAGTTTCTAGCTGTAGTAACCTCTGTGTCGCGTTAAAGGGACTCCAGGGATCGGTTGAAAATCGGCAGAGATCGATGCATTACCACGTTCCAATTACAAAGCACTTGCTCTCACTGAAAACGAAGCTGTTAACAGTAGAAAAGAGCGAGAATAAAAAGAGAGGTATCGCAACCACACGTTCCTGCAACTAAGCAGCGGTGCTGTAAGGGGATATTTGTTTGTTTCTTGCATGGTAGAGAAATATGAGACATGCCTGAATAACAAATTTTTTTACGACCTCTGGTGCACCGGGAAGGCTAAAAGAATAAAAAACGATCAAATGAAACGAAGCAAACCTACGCCTCTTGACGTCACCACCAACGTCATACATTTGAATTAAAGGGAGGAGGGAGTTGACTTTCATTCCAGTTTTTCCAGCAACAAAGAAGCGTTATTTTTTTCTTTGTTTCCCCTTAAATATTAAGCAGCACGAAAGGTCCAGGTATCGAATTTTTCTGATACCAAAAACCCTATGGATTCATAATCAGTGTGTCTTGCAATTACATTACTTGTTCAGTAAAGTTGAATTCCTAGCCATCCTTTGCACAGTTCCTTCAGTTCTGGTTCTTGTTTTACTTTACACAGTGCTCCACCCTTTGTGTGTTATGAGCACAAGTGTAACTGCTGGACTTGTTGAGTATTGTGTCTTTTTTATTTCGAAGAGAAGGTCAAGAGTATGGGTCATTCTTACTCGAACATATATTTAGACTACCGAAGCAGTATTTTGCGTTCACTGGTTTAAGAGAAAGAATAATAATAGATTACCGTTCACCACTTCTCATTGAAAATAAGCTTGTGATCCTGATTACACAGTGCTCAAAAAGTGTGCCCCAGCGTTCGCCACAAAAAGCACAAGAATATCAGTATTGCGCGTAATACATTGAGATTGAAAAAGCCCCATTATTTTACTAAGCAGTAGCGGTTCACAAGGCACCACAACGCTACAAGACATGTCCAAGAGTTCTGGACAAAACGTTTTAATATTAAAAAATTACAAGCTACTCTTATGGAAATACTGAAAATAATGGTCCATTCTTACAATGTATAGCAAAATCTTGCTTTTAAAGGTTTTCCATCGCTCGCATCCAGCAGTTAAGACTGTATTAGAAAACCAATAGGCAACACTTTTGACGATCGCAAAAACGTTAATAGCAACAAAAAAATTGCAAGCCTGCTGATGGGAGATCTGCGGATATATTTATTGACTGTTGTAGCGAAATATTACAAAGTATGAACAAATTGCGTTCACAAACTCTTTCCCGTTTAAAAATGCCTTTGTCCAGAATTGTATGCGTTCTATACTGTTCGATCAGAAAAAACCTCTCAGCCCACCAGGGCTAGTGCGAGAGTTGGTGCAGCTTCTAAATATCAGATGGCACGATCGAAGTTCAATGTTTTGCTCTGCGTCCACAAAATATCAGCGGCTAGGTCGCGAAATTGTGACCCGCGGTTTCTTTGCGACGTCTGAAGAGAAAATGCACTCCCTCACGTTTCGAAACGGCGTATATAAGCTGCAGTGCAGATACAGTCATTCAAATGCTGTCTTACCGATTCGATGCGGGCTTCGGCCTCACGTCTACGCAGGTCATCAACGCAGTTCTAAACAAACAACCGCGTTCTTTGCACTCTTGTCATGTGTGTTCCAAAGTACATATGTAAACTCCATAAAAAGGAGTCAACTGAGAATCAAAACATTTTCATTCTCGGTACGTCTTCAAACACTGACTCTCAAGCGAGCAAAGGGGTCATGGAACTTAGTCTATGCTGCGAACTCTTCGGCAAAGGGTAGTCGCATTGCTTCTCAGAAAAAGCCCCATGCTTGCAACATGTTTTGACTTCTGTTTGAAAAGCGACTTGCAAAACCTAGAGTCAACAGCTCCACGGTACCGTAATACGGGATTATGTGAGACTTAAGTCGAACAGCATACGGTTTATTTAGGGTCATAATTTTTTAGTGTTTTTTCTTCAAACGGATTGGAGTAGACGGTACTTTTGAGCCCTAACGAAATCAGCAATCACTTAAAAATAAATACTTTAAACTGACGAACAGTGGGATTCGGTTTGGTGCTGAGTTGAATTTTATAGTCATTGATTTCACATCTTGCGAACTTTTGAAACCAACCTTCCATTGCAAGTTGCTAGTGGCATCAGTTGCCCGATAAGCCCCCCTCTCCCCCCTGTCATGCAGTAAGGTCTTTGAGTACCTATCAAATGCATGCAAGAAAAATTACTTCAACAGTTGTAACAGAACTTTTGTTTTACGCTGTATGAGACGCTCCCATATAAATGCACCGATCTCTAGAAGTTCTAAAAGGCTCATTGCTACGCCGTGCTATCTAAACCAGATGATCATCGAATATATGAACATTAAAATGCGTGTGCATGCACTAATCAATTAACGAAAGGAAATTCCGAAACTATCGCTAATGCGTAAAAGTGTCCATTGCATTTTTTAGGGGCAGGCAGTTTTTGATTTCGCTGCACATATTTGGCGACTTTGACGATATTAAACTTTGACGATGACGACTTTGACGACGGCCTCAGTTGATCCAGTATAGGCGACGCTACGGAACACTGCTCCTGAGGTTAGCCTATGTGAAATTGCGCGTTTTTTTTTTTATTTCATGATAACCTCGCGCTTATTTTCGATGGAAGCAACCTCGTGCGAGTCAAACAGTGTCTTTTTCTGGGGATGGAAAGGAGTACACAAGAAGTGAAGAGATCTCAGTCCGTCATTTGAAAACTGCCGACATGGAGATGGAGCGTTAGAAGTTCGACGTGTGCTTTGGAGGGAATTTGAAGTTAATGACGTCGGCGTTGAAAATTTCGTACAGCTGCAGGTGACAAATCCAGGAGATAAGCCAAGCAAGACCCAGGCATTGTTAATTCTCCGTGTTGCTGCGCACAAAGCAAGTTAGAGGAGTTTTGAAGTCGTTCTCCCTTCGCTTTTAATTCATAAAGGTGCGACATTTAGCGTTTTTTCATGCGCATAAATTTCATTCTTGTGCTACATTAAATGAGTGCGCAATTCTAACTGCACGTGCAGTTGCAAATTGAAACCAATTAGGTTGCCTTTTTCCGCGTGCTGTCTTCCTTGGGCCCTCCGTTTGTTCGTACGTATGCAGTGAATGGAAGGACCTGTAATGAATGTAAGGCCGTAATGAAACGGTTTTTTCTTTCAATTGTGTTCGATTCTTTCGTCCTCCCGTCTGTTTTATTCCAGTGATAGCGAATGCATTAAGCAATCGATGCTCAGAAATAATCATAACTTATACGGAATTCGGGTGAGATACGTCATCATATCAACCCCTCCCCTTTTCGTTGATAACAAAGCATCGTATCATCATCATGCCTGCACGGTATTTAGACAGGCCCTTCTAGACGGGGGAAATAATCTTCCTTGGGCATATAGACTGGCTGCCAGATAAGACCTGTGCTGTCCGGATCCAGCGAGCATCCGGGGATCCAGCGAGGATCCGGAGCTGCAGCAGAGAAACCTCTTCGCATGCTCGTTCTGCATCGTTAGCTAGTTCCCAAAAAAGTAACGCAATCACCCTTTGTGGTCCTTTTATCACATTTGCTTGCAGGTGTCCACTGAACAGCTCTCCAAGAATTCATCAAAAAGCAAGCACGCTGGCTATGCGTCTGAGGCTCGTCCATAGCAGCTCCGCTACACGCTCGCGACAGCCGTTTTATATATACACCCACACGACCACGTGGCTATGAAGTGTATCACGTGGTCTTACGACACCCCCATCGGATGTCATCACGTGGCTTCACATCACCCCATCGGATGTTCTTAAGGTCTAAGGTCAAAGGTAAACCCAAAGGTCACCCAATGTCAGAGGTCAAAGGTCAACTAAAGGTCATGGGTCAAGGTCAGGGGCTTAGAGTTCGACACCATAGCTGTCTTTGGTTGGGCTGAAAGTCGTTCAGGTCGTTGCGCTGCGTACCCGAAGACTGCTTTACCTAGCGTAGTGAAGCTTTTCGCTTGAATATTTTGGCAGCCAAACTGCGAGATCAACGCCCCCATGCGCCAGTGAACCGCCCAGGCAACGGAACCAGCGGCATGGTTCGGTGAGCAGATCTTTCTTAGACTATTTTGCGGCGCCGCCGCAGCGTGGCGTAGATTTCGTGAAAATCGCCAATACAACAGCTTAAACGGATGCTGAGGGCAAGTTGAAGTTAGTCTATATCGATTGATTACCGTGTTCTGATACCAAAGTGGCTGCTTTCACTGAAAACGAAGTTTTCATTAGAAACGGGCAAAAACATTAAATACAAATGTCCCTGCCCCATGATAAGAAGCAAATTGCGTTGACATTAAGTATTTTTGTTAGTTAACGGCGCTAGTTAGACTAAAACTTTTAGTGAAATCGATTTTTGGTTTACTGCTAATCTCGAATGTCGAAGCCATTCTTAAGTTTATTTAAGGACGTTTCTGAACTACTGAGAGTTATGTGAGACTTTATTATAGCAAAAAGTGCCGATTTGCAAAACCAAGCTGCGAACGGGTACGCCTGATTTCCTTGAAGCTTGCCCTCACTCGCATTTCTACCATAAATATCATGTCTAAAGCGAAACTGAGATTTTCTCCGAGCTCAGATGATTTTTTAAAACGTAGTAAGGCAAAGCAATAAGGCACACGGTATGTTTTTTTGAAGGCTGGTACGCTCTACTCTGGGCTCTTCTTACCGCGTGCTCTCCTTCAGCCCTGAGTAGTTATTTTCACAGTTTTCTTTTGTTTTTCATTGGGCAGCTAGCGAACATGAATGGGGCTGTTTCTGACATTTATTCCAACCTGTTCGCTATTGTTACTGGCCGTGTTTGAAGCACCTTGACGCTTGGCTCGCGTACTAGAGCCAGATGACGAACGCGCATTTGGTGCACAAATACTCGGCCAATTGGGTTCTTCATGCAACTTAGGATCCTGCACTGAAATAGCCAACACGACTTTCTATAGTCTACCGACAGCCCGAGTTATCTCTTATGCGATTGTTGGAATTTAAAAAAAAAAGAGGTCAGTAAGAGCACCCAAAATACCATTAATTATTTATTTATTTATTTATTTATTTATTTATTAGTCATTAACCAGACAGTCATTTAATCAGGTTTCCTGGCAGCGCGAACGACACAATGCCGTCCTTGAAATGCACCTCTTAATTATCATTTTAGAATAGCGCTCACATTCAGCGAAGGGAGCATGGCCCCGCTTGACGTTCTGTGATATCCTTGGTGATAACCCAAGGCATATGGGATATTACTGGTGTGCTATATCGTGACATGGTAGCTTGAGGGGGACCTTTGTCGAAATGACTTTACTGGGAGAGATGCAGAACTGATCACAAAGGGGGCACAGATGCATACTGACGAGCAAAGAAGCATGAAATAGACACTTGTACACTACGTATCTAGTGGCCTCTAAATGACGTTTCATTGCATGTTCTTTTTTTAGAAACAACGAAACTAAATATGAGTTTTGCGTTTTAGCTTAATATCACCTAGTTTCGTATTCTGTTCCATCGAACCCATTACTGGCAAAACAGAAGAAGATAAAAAGATTTTTGCTTCCGGGCTCTATCAACACAGAGATCGAAATCTACTGGACTCAAATGGTACACATTTGCGAAGTATGTTTTATTCTCGAAAACATTTTTATTTCATGAAAAGAGCAAAAAGCGTCATAAAAAATAAACAGAGATCACAGAACTGTGAATGTCTGCTACAAAGTCATTACTATTTCTGTAAGAAGAAGACAGAATGGGGAAGTTAAAAAAATCTAATGAGCTATTTGCTGAAGTTTCTGAGCAAATGGATCTTAAATAGGCCACAAAATACATTACGAGTATCAGGCCTACCTTGTTCTTTTTGAGGACGTTGAGACAGAATTGAAGTTCACTTGTATGGATGATTGATGCAGTCTACCGACATAGACACTATTTTCACTGAAAACGGAGTTTTATAAGCTTGAAAATACCTAAAAAATTAAATTTAGGTGTCGCCATGATCGCCATATTTCACAAGTAAACTGCAATGCGTCGACACTGTTTTGGGCTGCGGATTCGAATCCTCCTTGACAATAATGTTTTTCATTCGTTCGAAAGGCAGGGCTACACCGTCATTCACTTCAAAACGGTGACCACAGAATCCTGTTAGATGCAGATGTCGCACGTTTGAACGGCGTGGCGGGAAATTTTGGTAGATGCAGTTTTCTCAGCAGTAAATTCGTCGTTCAGTTAGGGAATAACAACTAGTTAGCATCCACATGAACACTGCCATGCAACTAGAAAGGAAAGCGGTACGGTTTTCTCAGAACCTTCAAAGCTGAAAAAAGGAACAGGAGGGCACACTTAAGCTCCGCCTTAAAGGTATGACGCGATGGCGTTAATGGGTTGATGGGTTAACGCCTATATATTCGCAATTTTTAATTCTCTGTTTTACATTCATAAATCGCGGACAGTTCACATACCACTCCTGGCGCAGTGGTGCAGAGTTTAAGCGATGCGCCATTGCCATGGCCGGCGGTTGTTTCAAGCCTAGACCCAGGTAGCTCGCCCCCAGTAAAGTCTCCACGACCAGTCATTAACTTAACTCCCACTTGCCACGGTGGGCAGTTTGCGCCTAATCCGATGGGTCGGTGTCACCTGCCAGTGTAGGCAAGTTGTGATGACGTCAAAAGGCCACGTGGCATTGCTGGCTGTTGGGCCACCTTCTTTTTCGCTCACAGCGTTGGCGCTGACGACACCGGATTTTCTGCAAAACGAGAGTCTTAGCCAATGGAGTTTCTTACTATTAACTAGAGGGAAAGCTGGTGGCGCAGCACCTACTTGGTGCGGGACAGTCGGATTTTTTCGGAACACAGTGGCGTTACTGAGATGTCCTACTCCGTCCACGGCGCGCCCTTCGCACAGACGACTTTGGATCGAACGTAGTGCGCAAAAACCATAGTAGCAAAAACGCAGCAGCCTCCGTTGCCAATAAAAGGTTTTCGCTTTCTGAAATCCCATTGAAAAAACGTCTTAAAGTGTTTAAACAACAACACTTTTTTTGAAAACATATTTCTTTTTAAAACTGCGCCTGTTAAGCATGAAATATGGGTGTTTGTGGTGCGCAATACTTGACCAATAGGAGAAAAAGCCATCTTATTGTGGGCACACTTTGCATTCACACGCTTTTATGCTCATTTGTTGCAGTTTATAGACAGCGTATTAAATGTTAGGGCAGTCTTTATTGTCGAACAACGTTTATTTTTGCATTATTTTTTGGCCAAAATTGTGGTTCTGCAGTCGGTAGCTCTCCGCCCCATGATGCTTAGAGCGCCCATGGTGGCTGAGGTGGTCTCGAGGAAGCTCTATGCAAACTCCCATAGGCGGGGCGCCAGCTTTCCCTCTAGGTAATAGTAGGAAGCTCTATGCCTTAACGCGATCGCGTTAAAACTCGTCCTCGTCTGAGGATCGAACCCGAAGCCAACGCCTGTACGGAACCAAGCTAACCGGGACGGCTAGCAGATGGTAGGCCCAGCTTTTTCAAAGCTTCTGCGAAAGGTGTACAGCGCTCAGACTGACGCTAAATGGGGGTCTCCGCTAAGTACACTGGAGTAAATGCGTCTTTAGTTGTCATAAAAGCCTCAACATACCCCGGAAGAGGTTCAGAATCGATTTTTACCGAGCAAACAAAAGTTGGATGAAGTTTTCCTCCGTGTATTTTTAACCTCTGAAGCTATACCACAACGGCATTTACTCTTCATCAACGGTCACGGAGTCCATAAGTCTCTCGAGATCATTACTGGACGTCACGACCTCGAAAGATTGGAGGGAAGGAAATATTAAATCTTATACACCAAAATTTTATGGAATAAATACATTGTTTGGGGTAGAAGACGTAAAAGGAACCGCAGAGCCAAGCAATTGAATTTTAGTGAGAGCAAAAATCGTACCGAGTTTTTCGCAGTGTCCTTGTAATACAGATACGCTTTCCACGGCGAAAGCGCTCACACCGACCTCATTCTCGGTTGCGAGGTCGCAATAGCCGCCGGCCACCTGCATTGTAGGGCACGCGTTGTAAATTACTGCGTTCCGTATTTTCTTTTATTTCTCCCTCACTCGAACTTGAAGGCAACGGCGCGAGACACAAAGACCCGCTAGAGAGCTTGCTGTGTTCCAGGAAACAAAAGAAACCTGTGGTCGCACTCGCCTCCTTGTTTCGCCCAACTCTATTTTGCAGCGGGCAGCTGGGGAAAAATAACTTTTTCGAAGGCTTGCTGCGCAGCCTCATCTGCGCAGCAGTGTCTGTGCAGCTGCACCTCCACTGCTTTAGTTCAGAGAAGATTTCTTCGTGCACGTTATCGGCGCTGGCTCTTGCATTGTGCGTTATCGTATATCTTTTTTTCATTGAAAACTCATTTTTGCTGGCGTTGCAACATCTTTCCCTTGCCTTGCCAGGAGCTTTTCTCTTTGTTGCACAGCGTCACACTTGTGAAGTGCGCAGTGTTCAAGCGTCCAGTGGTCAAGCGTCCATTGCCAAGGTTTCTTCATCATCATAAGTAACCAAATTATATCTACTGCAGGACAAAGCCCGTCTGTTACTTAATAACTATTGCTTAATTATTACTTAATTCGCTCTGCTCTGTGCCAGCCATGACTACCCTATCCAAACAGATATCCTTATCTCACACCTCCCCACTACCCACCTTATTCCCTACCACTCCGAATTAACCTTGCTATCTCTTGGAGTCCACTCTGTTGCCTTAACAGTCCACTGATCATCTCTCCTCCACATGACATACAACTATTCCACCTAAACGCATTTCCACCTTTCCAGTTTTACTATAAGGTATCATCAGCTCTAGATTTTAGCGCGAAAGCATTATTCCAGACGTATCAACCCCGATCAATGAATCTTGTCTTGTGACCTTGTGGCGTCATCACAACCTGCCCACCGGATTGTGAGCAAACCGACTACCGTGGTAGGAGGCAGTTAAATTAATGGTTCGTTGCGAGAGGTTGCTGAGGAAGAGCAATTAACGTGGGTCGCACAATCCGTACGCCAGTTGCTGCGACAGAAACGGCCGCCTGCCAGTGCAGTTGCGCATCCCTTATACGCTGCACCACTGCGCTTGTATACTGGCACGAGGACTCGCCGCCACCCATGAATGTTAAGTAGAGAATGCCCACTTCTGCATATATGGACATTAGCCCACTAAAGCCCTTAAGGCGGAGCACAGGTGTCCCCTACTTTCGCACGTGGACTCGGTTTAACTTTGTTAAATCCCTACTCCTTTTTTTTTTTTTTTGCTCTGATTCCCACTCGTGTGCAAAATTCTTGGATAGAAATTTTGGATATTTGAAAACTGTAAGGTACTGGTACAGAAATATTGAACGTAATGATTCATTCTTTCGATTTGTAGCAAAATCTTCCTTTTATAGTGTTTTCATCGCTCGCATCGAGCAGTTGAGACTGGCATAGAAAACCAATGGGGAGCGGTTTTAACGATAGAAAAAACGTTTATAGCAAGAAAAATGCAAGCCTGCCGACGGGAGATCTGCGCTTATGTTCAGTGTTGTAGTGAAATCTTACAATATATGTACAAATTGCACTCATAAACTCTTTTTCGTTCAAAAATGCTTTTGTCCAGAATTGTTGAGTGTTTCTAGCTTAGCTGCCCTATACTGAACACTAAAGTTAAAAGGGCACTGAAATAGAACTCGTTGGTGCTGCTCTGAACGCGCTAAGAAGTGCAAAAAATGCCGCTCTGCCGATCTGCAGACCTCGCCAGATAGGACAACACTTAAAAAAGAAAGAGGGAAAAAGAAAAGCTACTGCACAGCATTCTAGGCGCTTGCAACTCGTGGCGCTAAGCGCCGTCAGCGCGAGATCCTATTTTTGTACATCTACACGCGCTCTGCTCCACCCGTCGCGTATACGCCGGGAAAGGCCTGTGCATGCATACCGCGGTCGTCAGCGTGCAGCGTTTGCATTCGGGCTCTGCAACCGTCAGCGGGGCAGGTATACGTGCTCGCGACCGCGCGGACGCCCCTTGCAGAGTAATGGCCTACGGCTCCAAACTTCGCTCTGCGACGCTTATGGCGCCCTGACTGCGCACGTGTCTGCTCATCGAATTAATATGAGCCCGCTCCTCCTAATGCGGTCCGTGTAGAGAGCAGCTGTCGGCGGGCCTTTTTTCGTTGTGTCAGCGACGTCGAGATTTTGCTCTTCTTAACGTGTTAGTGACGTTAGAGGCCAACTGTGGTGAAGTCACTTGATGGCGTCTAAACATGACGGCAAATATATTCTAGCACAACACAAAAATTATGTGTTAGGAGATGTCAGATGATTAAGGGAATAATGGCGCAGCATCACGTGACTCATCAAGTGTGGGCTCTCCTGCTGTCCTAGTCACTTGATGCTGCGCCATTATTCCCTTAAGCATGTCTGACCAGCTTGCCCAATCTTATACGCATCTTAATGTCAGATGACTTGCGATGGCTTCAGAAATTCGCCTCGAAATCATTCTTTTAAATACAAACCTGATTGCGAAGAAAGAAAGAAAGAAAGAAAGAAAGAAAGAAAGAAAGAAAGAAAGAAAGAAAGAAAGAAAGAAAGAAAGAAAGAAAGGAAGGAAGGAAGAGAGAGAGAGAGAGAGAGAAATAAAGGAAGGAAGAAAGGAATAAAAGAAAGAGAGAGAGAAATAAAGAAAGAAAGAAAGAAAGAAAGAAAGAAAGAAAGAAAGAAAGAAAGAAAGAAAGCGAATGATCTTCTCAATTCATGTTTCAGAATTGCTGCAGTCTTCGAAAGAGGAAGGAGAGATTGGGATCGAATTGCTGTAGGGAGCTTTGTCCGCTCTTGTTTGCCTATGCTTATCGCCCACACGTCAGTTTCTGTATCCTGATACCGACTGCATTGTGTATTCGCTTTATGTGCTCTCGTCCTGTACTCTCACGTGTCAAGCAATTGTCTCGCAGCTAATAAATGCATGCATACCTGGCAATGCTGCACTCTCACTTCTATACGGAAATAGTGCTACCTCCTCTTGTATGTGGGTAGGTAAGTCCGTTCGAGGCACAGAGCTATCAAATTAACCCTGAAGCGTAGAAAAATGAGGCAGCTGCCATAAGTTTCTTCCTTTCTTTTTTTATTTTTCCTGCGGTATTATTTAAAATAAATAAAACCAGTGGTAATAGACAGTTGTGTTTTCCATAAAGCCGCAAAATATAAAGAGTGAGGCAGTGGGCATTCATATTAGCAGGCAAGTTCACAGATGACGTGCAACACGTGACAGTTCGTGCAACCGACGCGCGCAAATGAAATTCCAAAATGCTGGCCCCCAAAGGTAAGAGACGACTCCTCGTGATCGCCTTGCATCGAGAATTATGTAAATTAAAGCACGTTTGACGGTCAAAACCGTACCAAAGATTCTGTGCTCACATCCAGGCAACCACAAGCTTAAAGGCGAAAGCCATACGCGTTGATGAACCCCCACGGCCAGGCCACAGTGGCTGATTGTTTAATGGTCAGTGGTGCGTGCAGAAAACATGCGGCGCACCATGCCCCTCCTCCTCTCCCCCCGTGTCCCGTGACTGGTGTAAATAAACACTTCCGGGCCTGCATTATTTTACCAGCGATTGAGTAAGACAAGTTCGGCGCGGACTGAATCGAGCACTTCGCGATAGAAATGCTTACTCGGGCTCTCTAAACTCGATTTCTGACCAGAAAAAGAAATCATAACAAAATAAAACCACTTTTATTCACATCGCAATGAGTCAACGAGAGGTGCATGTGGAGAAAAAGGGTTAAGAAACTGCTCGCGCAGGAAACGGCGCGCGGCACTAAAATGCACACGTTATCACTTATGTAGTTTTCGGACTGTGCACCGAGATTCAAAATGCGAGCCAGAATTCTCAGCACTATAAAATTTGAACTACCATTTCGGAATGAAATTTTTGTATTGAAACATGCACGGTCAGCGTCAAATATAAAACCTCAAGAAAAAAAATTAGCAGAAGCGACGTGTGTAGTTTAGGCTGTCTGAACCGTCACTCTAAACCGTGGAGCCCGGTCAAAAGAACACGAACAAAGAGAGAAACACTGCATGCGGCGGGTTCTGAAAGTCGTGCCTCGACAGTCTCGACAAGGGAGGGTCACCGCATTTTTCGCGCACGTGTTAAAAAGGCACGAATTCCCACACCTCATTGCTCCTTCGCGCCGTACGCCCAGCGAGGCGGCGTCGACGTGACAGCACTTCGAAGGCTCTCTTCACGCTTCACCGCCCTCAAAATCACGATCCTTAGGCATGATCAACACGGCGTCACGATTTGAATCGCACACAAAACACAACAAAATATGCTATCAGGCGCGTACACATACTCAAGTCGTCCGCTAAGGCGAAAACTTCCCCTGCGCAGAACACGTGGCAACCACCCTTGAAACTTTCAAACTGAAGCTTCCCACATGTACAAAACAATTCGCCAGAACCTTGGTCCCATCTTGAAGCAAGAGGTCCCAACGGAAGAGATGCCTCGACTGCTAGTTCGTTTCACATGGGCTCCCACTGTAGCACTCCGAATCAGCTCACCCGATGGAACAGATGGCAAAAAACCCGGACGTTCAGTTCCTTGGCCAACAGGTCGGATAGATCGTAAAGGTCCATGTCAGTGAAGATGTGCACCGACGAATCCTTGGACGCGTTATTCTTGCCGACGCTCCAGACATCTCGGCCCAGGACCTTGCTCACGTCCTTAACCAGGAGGTCAACGTTCGGCGGGGACGTCATCCTGGTTCCGTTCGTAGGACGGTACACGAGGAACTCCTCGTCCACCATGAGCACGACGAGCCTGCCGCGCTTCTTGGACATCACCAGTTCTTCCAGCAGGTCCTGGCGAAGCAGGCGGACGTAGACCTGGCCCGGGTTCTCAGGGTCTTCGTAGCACTCCATTCTCCCGCTTCCTGCTTATTACTTAGCAGCTGTCGGAAACTGGAAAGTGTCAACGTCGTCGGTGACTGACTGCTGTGGAGAGAGGAGCGCCGCGCGAACTTTCTCCAGAAGGCTTCCACCGACGCTCGGCGAACAATGGCTCAAGACAAGCCCGCTGCTCCGCGAAGTCTGTGCGGAGAGGGAAGCCTCGCTTTGCGGCAGCTCTCTCTCTCTCTCTCTGTCAGGCTCTCGCAGTGGTCTGCGTCTCGGGAGTCAGATCGGTGCGCTGCGAAGGTCGCTGTCGTCACAGCTCGCTCCTCGCTACAGGTGTTCCCGGCCTCCGACGCTAACGCCGCTCCTGCTGCTCCAACGCAACGCTGCCGCGCTCGTGAGCCGTCGACTCGTCCGCGAAGCCACGTAGCCGGTGCGTGCATACAACCCGAATCGGAGCCGCTGCGTCGTCCTCCTTATAAGCGAGTCTCTCGATAGCGCGGTATACAGAACAACGGTTGGAGAGTCTGAGATCCGCGAGTATCGCCGGAGCGCACTTTGAGACCATTCCCGCGCTCTCGCAGCCGCCGCCGGCGTTATCAGCGCAGGAAGCGCCGCTCTATTGCGGTCTGTCCTCCCCCGTGCAAACCCCCTCTCACAGCTCGCCGGCCGGCGTTAGCCCTCTTCTTCCAGGCACTACACGTCAGCTCCGACGTGGCCCAACTACACGCTGGCGCGTGCGCTGCTCGTGAGAGCATGCTTGCCGGTTCGCTCGCTTTCAGAGGCTGCCTGCCTGCCACAGCGACCCCTCACCCCCACCCCCTGCCACTTCAGCTCTCTTTCCGTTCCCGTTACGGCTCTCTCTTAATCCCTTTGTTTTTGTTTTTTCACCCGAGTGTGCCTCTGCGCACCGCTTTTTCTGGGCCGTTTTTGTCTCTGGTTGGAGCGACCTTTTATCCTTGTCGCCGCGCACTTCCAGTTTTGTAGCTCGTTCTTCACACGATGCGTCTTGTGCCCCGTCGCCATCGCTGGATCCGGCGGCAGGCGAGCTTCAGCGGGTCGCTAAGATTATCCGTTCGAAATCTGATCCCACGGAGCAAGCGGGATGGCCCAAAAGGGAATCGGCAAACATCCGCTGCCGGTGTCGGGACCCTTGTGCCGGATGCACTAAAGCGTCGGCTTTGTTTGCTGGACGCGCGGAGAATGCGCCTTTATTGCCCTTGAAGGCCAGATACGAAAGAGTTGATTCGGGCCTGTGTGAATATAGGCTTCAGTGCCGTTATCCGCCCGATCTGCTTTCGCGTTCACCGATCCTTGGCTGTATATAGTCATGAAGGAAAAGTCTGTTGTTGAGTGAACACGAAAACAAGTGGTGGTTATTTTTTTTTACTTTTTCTCACATCTGCTTCTTTTTCCTTACAGCCTTAGAGACTTAAAAGCGTTAGAAAACGAGGAAAGTTTTTTCTTCTTCGTTGTGGGGCTTGGGCGACTTGAAGAGTTGGACGCGTGGCAAAACGCTGTCGTGCGGTGTTGCGAAAGCGGATTTTTTTTTTCTTTTTTATCAAAGCCGCCTGTCTTTCTGGCGAATGTCCGGCGGAGTCCGGTTTCCTTGAAGCCGGTACCGTCTAGTACGCGTGGTCGCGGCGTGCCGATGTGAAGGGAAATCGTCGAAGAAGACGTCGTTACAGTTCGCGTCATGGGAAAGCTTGGTCGTGCTCCAGTACTCGGAAATACGACTTCCTTCTTCCTGCAGCCCGCATCGTGTGGCTTCGCGGGCACTTCCGTTCTTGCCGAAGAGAAGCTCGTATTCCGGAACGTTTCTGCATGATCGCGTGGGTCGTAATGTATTCGTTTTTGTGCGGTTGCTTTGAAACTTCCGCATTCATTCGGCATCTGGCGCGCGTTACGGTTCGCCTAGAATAATTATTATTTGGCTGACGTTAGACCAACTGGACTACCATCGTGCTCTGATGCTCCGCGTGTAAGATATTTTCAGCGCTTAATAGGTCGCTCTTTAATCAAGTGTTCTCTCTCTCTTTTTCTCACTCAACTGCTAACAATAATTTGTTACAAGAATTATCCAGCACTATACGTCTCACACGAGCGTAGTGGAACGTTAAAACAATTCTCGTACACTGTAGGTTTGGTTTGGTTTATGGGGTTTAATGTCACAAAGCGACTCAGGCTATCAGGGACGCCGTAGTGGAGAGTTCCGTAAATTTCGACCGCCTGGCCCTGTATGCAGCCTTCCCATACTTAGAAACTCTGGAGAAGCGTCTGTTTTCAAAGAGGAGTTGTTTATGAGGGCATTTTTTTTTCGCATGTCGTAATATTGGTCAAATGTCTAGGGGAATCCCCTAAAGTGGAGTAGATTTGTAATGAGGGTGCAATTACTCATTGGTATCCAACTAAGCTCAGTCATACGGCCACAAACTGCTCCGGTTAAGTGGTGGTCCCGGGTTCGAACCCCGGACCAGTACGAATTTTCCTTCAACATCGAAGTTTATGAGAAAGCTGTATAGCTTTCCTTTGTAGCTGTACGGCTGTGCTTGGGTGGATGCCAGTGAGTCCTTACTCCCATATAGTAATATTGCACCGTAACAGTGAATATATCCGCAAATATCATCAATATGTTCATAACAGTATACATACAATACTCTACATTTTCCTCACAATTAAACGTTTTGTTCTAAACAGGTTGATTTGGGCATTTTGCGTCAAATCGCAGCTTAAATTTCAGTCGCTAACAGCTGGGATCCGTAGCTTGTAATTTTGACAACACAACAAAAATAATTTCATTACTTGACTGACGACGAATTGACAACTATACCCGTAACGCACCCCCCATCTTATTAGAACTACTCCTACAAGCAGTGTTTCCTGTGCCGCTCCCTCTCACGATCAATTGACGTCGCCACCATCATCATCATGAGAATCCTGTTGCATTTATTGTCTTGATATACAAAGTACAATTCCCGACCTGCCAAACCCGCGAAAAGATACGAGTGCGTAGAGGGATAATCCGCTTTGTGCGAAGCCTAGCCCTTACAAAAGTGGTCTATAGACAGTCAATAGGCTTCTTATCGACTCTATTGCCTTCCTATAGATATTTCTTTGCTTCTATTCATAGTCTATTATCGACTGTCTATAGACAAAAGGGTAATAAAAGTGTATGGCCATAAATCTATAGATTGTCTATAGACTGCCTATAGGATTTGTATTGCCTATAGTCTGTTCTCTAGGGTTTGTCTATAGACAGCCTATGGACTTTATTGACAGAAGTCTATGGACAATCTATAGACTGTCAAAAAAAAATTTGTATGCCCCTGCCCCAGACTATTTCACTTCCCTCAAATCACAGTGACGCTATTATAGCTGTCTTTGCATGCTCGATGTAATACAGGTTGAAGTTTCAAAGTAAATCGTACGCAGTCCGCTAAGGCCTCCTCATACCCCCAACGAGTCCGCAGCACAGTCGACAAGACAAGTAGATTAAGTACATCACTCATGAGTTGCCTAGGGGAAATTTAAGAAGTGAAGTGAGCGCAAGTACGGAAGCACTACTACGGTCGTTTTCTTTACGCGTGGAGGTGTTATGCATTTTGTAGCGATAGCTACATTACGGTAGCATTTCGAGCCGCCACCCTGTGGCTGCGCCGCCACGCTGTCACGTGGTGCGGAGCAGCTGCCGGCGGCGCGGCGCCGTGCTGATCACGTGGTTCTTCACGTGACCAGCCACGTGGTGCGGAGCAGCTGCTGCTGCTGGCGGCGCGGCGCGCCGGCGAGACCGAGTTGCTACAGCTGTGCGCACGCGCCGTGTCAAGTGGGACGAAGATGAAGAAGGAACGCCCAGCGAAACGGAGCGGCTAAAGATTGACTTTGCAATTCAACTGAGCAAGTTCCACCCGGCCAGCTGTAGCTATCGCGTCACTCCAGGTTTAACCAGAGCTCAACCACCACCAATTTTTTTTTTAATTTCTCCTCAAGCTTTCCATGTGTTCGGACTGGGAGCAGCAGATCGTGTTCATTTTAATTTCGTCCGCCCTGCTTAAGTAAACATATGTCTTTCACGGTAGCCTAAAGGTATGGTCAATCTCATGTGACCACCCACTCTCGCTCGAGTGCCCGCAAAAACTTCCAGTCTTCGCCGCTCATGCTGGCCACATTCGCCCCGCAGCCGGACACCCGAGTTCGGAAGGCGTCCGACGAGTCTCGGTCCCACACTCTGGCGTACTTCACGTCGAACCACTGAAGCGTCTTTCCCAAGTCCAGGGCCTGCGTCTCGAGGTCGTCCATGCACAGCTTGGAGAAACTGGGGAAATGGCTGGCGTATATTTCGATGGAGCAGTGCTCCAGCGCGTGTCCCTCGGTGAGCAGGAACATGACCAAGTCTATGGCGACGAGCTGCTGACCTCCGCGATAGTCTCGGGTGTGCCTCGTGATCCGCTGTGCCACTGTTCGCCCGAACCATTTGGCGACGCCGATAACCACAATCTGCGACGGCCTGCGACCCGGATGTCCCCGGCCGAGGTCGTTGCGAAAGGCCGCAATATCTGAGGCCGACGGAAGGTCGTAGTAGTCGAAGAAAAGCGGATCCAAAATGGCGGCTTTCGCTGGCACTGCCATTTTTCCTGCAGAGAGAGGGACGCCGCAGAATGAACCGACGGGTTCAGTCGTTACCGTTGGAGAGGCAGCCGTTCGCAAAAACATGTACGGCATAGCTCCAAGAGAATTTCAGTTTCAGCATGTAAGTTGATTACAGCTTAGCTGAAACAGAGCGAATGCAAGAACAGCCATAAAAGCAGACCGGAATGCAGTCTACGTCAACGCCTTCATCACTTCACCCTAAAAAACAGTGAACACTACCTGGTGTAAGTCAGCCTGTGTGCGAGCTTGCGGGCCTGCGGGCGTTCGGGTATGCGTATGTGTGTTCTTGACTTTGTCCTCCTCTGCCTCTATGGAAGAGAAAGGCTAGCAGCTGCTCATCGGTATTTTTTTTTTTTTGCAATCCTCGTACTCGTATACCCTCTCAACCACTTCGTTTGCTCGAAGTCTTGCTCGCAGTCTAGCTGCTGTTCAATACTGTTGAACAGCGAATAGGCTTTCTCTGATTACTTCAAGGCCAAGGTCAAATCTGATTCATTGGTGTTCTGTAATTGGTGTAATTAAAGCGAATGAGTTCAGATATTATAAACCTTTAGACGCTTTACTATTACCCAGCTATGCGCACGCTGTGTTCTTTCAACAGGGTAAAACGTTTTTAGTGTCAAGCGTTTATTTACATTGGATCATACGCGATCACTTATCAGTTTAATTAGACCTGATACACTTCAAACAATGTGGTTTCTTCTATCTGGGCTTCTGTAGCGCGTGTTTATCAAGCGAACGTACAATGAAGAAAAAAAAACGTGCATCTCAAAGCTATGCAGCGAATTTCTAGCCAGATTCCTTTTTCACCCACGACGTCAAGCAACAGTTTTTGCTTCACACAATGCACAGCTCTCTCGGTTGTTCTCACTCTCTGAAAGTGTCTTTGTGAGAAGGCATTAATTTATACCGAGCTAACCGCGCCACCTGTAGCTGTAAACACTTCCTTCTAATGCCGCGAAAATAAATGACAAACACGGGTGACCTTAATGCCACTCCGAGGCACGCGCTGCCAAGAGCGAGTGGTTTTGCCATGTACGCCCTGGTTTCTTAACAGTCATATCCTAGTATAACTGCCCGCTGCAGGCGGCCAACAGCGCGTGGGGCGTCGTACCACCTATGTGTTTAGCTGCGCCACATGGCGCTCTTGAGTGAGTCCTTGAACCAAGGCATAGAAGTTTAAACATTTTTTAATGATAGATTGATGCCAGCTTAGGAACATATGCAACCAAAATGCCTTTCATTGCCATGTACTTCTTTGAAATGTCTGCCTGCCTGTCGCTTTGGAGCATTATTCGCCTAAACTACTGTAATAATACTTCTTTCCCAAAGGACCCAATAACCTAGTTCCTTCGTCAGTGTGTACGAAAAAGTCTGTCACGTGAAGTGAATTTCTTGTAAAACTAACTGTCAAGGCTTATCGCAGTGACAGGATTTCATTACTTTGTCCTTTTGTTTCTCCTGTATATGGGTCAAGTGGTACGTGGTATCTCCTCAACGGCTGCCGTTCACCGCTTATCGCACAAACCAGTACCCGCCTTTCCATCATCGCGAGCTACTGCAATTCTGTAGGGAACGGTGCGGGGATATGATTTTTGCCCGTAAAATTGCGTCGACAAAGAATATTATTATTTTATGATACCTGTCACTGCGGCTTGAACCAAAGTAGGGGTAGAGGGTATGGGTATGCAAGTAGGGGTATGTAATACCCCTTCAATGGGGCCTTTGATGTTCTAATAAATAAATAAATAAATAAATATGGATAAAACGGTAGAATGGTAGAATGGAAGAAGTAAGTAGAATGGCATGTCGCTTTAGCAGGATACGGGAGATGAAGCAAATGGACCCTTTTCAACTCAAGATATAATATACGCCGTAAGCCAGAGCTCTTTAAGTTCACCTTTAAGCGGCTGAAGAAAAGGCCCACCCGGGGTATGTCGTCTCGATAGCAAGCTGTCCTCGTAACGTTAGAGTGAATCCACTTTCTGGAGCCGCGTCTCCCGACCTTCATAAGCTCCTCGTAGCCACAATTTCTGCTATATATACTCGGGTTTAACACTGAGTGTGCCTGCTCAGACTCAGTCAGCTAACGTCGATGTTATTGTTTAAGCTTCCATGGTTTTTGTAACTCTTTCGATATGTTCTCAAAGGGCAAAAATGAACAGTAAGAGTATGTCTAACTTTTTTTTATTTGCATGAAACGAGATGATCAGAACAAGAAACAGACTCAGAGCTTCTGCAAAGGTCTTAAGGCAGTATAGGCAACGCTACCATTGTGCCCATGTTTACTGCTGTCAGCAAAGCCTTGGAAGAGATAGCGACTCCAGGAAAGATTTGAGGCACATGTAATAACATAAAAATGTGACACTCGTGTATTGATCCTCTAAAATGGAGAAAAAAAACTGTAGTATGACGCAACAAGAGCAATCGTACAGAAAGATATAAAGAATAATTGCTTCAGTTGTCACTTAAACAAAACAAGTGACATTGGAAGCCACTTCAACGTATCCGATAAGAGAACAAGAAGTGATTGATACAGGTTTGTTGACAAGCAATAAAAGTGGTACTCCAAGGTCCTTCGACTTCAGCTCATGGGCGTACCTAATATCAGCGACTCTTTTTCAAAGTTAATGCATAAAATTCGGTGCTTAGGCACTTAGGAACTGTTGGTACTTAAAAGTAGCACTTTAAAAGGTCTTACCTGGTGCTTCCTCCAAATACTTGGCGCCTTGTTCACGAAAAGCAGGGCAGAAACCAATGTTTTGCGGCATCTCGGTCCTATGGCGAACGGCTCGGTGGCATTCACGGGCATCGAAGGGAGGCGATACGCTGACGAGATTAGTTAGCCAAGAACAATGGGGTTTCTGTGTATCTAAGCGCCCTTATCAATCCCCGACCTTCTCCCTCGCATACGGATTCCTTCGCCCGCTTTGCGTTGAAATACCAAACACGCCCTGGTCGCTGTGTTTTAGACAGGCCGCAGGACTCTATAGGTGGCGTCGCATTGTGCAGTGTATTGAAGGCTGGAACATCGTAATTATCATCATCAGTCTGTACCGAACGCTTAAACATCATCATCATCATCATCGTCGTCATAAACCTGAATACGCCCACTGCAGGACAGAGGTCTCTCGCACATCCGTCTCCTATTAACCAGGGCCACATTTTCCCACAAACTTCATTATCCCATGCGCCCACTTAACTTGCTGCAGCCCCCTGCTATGCTTGCCTTCTTTTGTAATCTAGTTCGTTACCGTTAACGGCTATCGATTATCTTGCCTTCACCATGTCCAACATTCTTGGATAATTGAATATTGAAAAACTGTGAGGTGCTGTTATAGAAATATTAAAGTTAAAGTTCATTTTTCTAATGTGTAGCAAAATCTTTCTGTTCAAGTTTTTTAATTGCTCGCATTGAGCAGTTAA
>JARKHS020019090.1:0-22500 GCA_030143305.2 Amblyomma americanum | reverse complement strand
ATCGGGTTTAACGTCCCAAAGCGACTCAGGCTATGAGAGACGCCGTAGTGAAAGGCTCCGGAAATTTCGACCACCTGGGGTTCTTTAACGTGCACTGACATCGCACAATACACGGGCCTCTAGAATTTCGCCTCCATCGAAATTCGACCACCGCGGCCGGGCCCCTAAATTATACTTCACTGTATTCGGGTATGGTATATGATATACGGTTTATAGGGGTTTAACATCCCAAAGCGACTGAGGCTATGAGGGCAGCCGTAGTGAAGGGTTCCGGAAATTTCGACCACCTGAGGTTCTTTAACGTGCACTGACATCGCGCAGTACACAAGCCACCCCGATGGACAAAAAAAAAGAAAATCTCGTAAGATGAGAATGATGGTTTTTCTCTATATATAACAGATAGTTAGAGCCTGGCGTCGTCTTCGATAAACTTGGATTGGAGTTGCCCCGAAATCAGAGCAGTACGCAGAAGCCTATCCGCACCTACGCAATGATCGAAGATAAAATAGCGCACCGGTGTCGTTTATCGAACATGCTGTCGTGGGCGCCATAAGTGCTCCACTAAATGGCAGAAAACCAAACCAGCTGGCCTTAAGACTTTGGGCTGAGACTGTACATTTGCATAGCTTCATTCATATCAAAGGCATTTATTGCACAACACAGAAAACTCGGTATGTGTACCGTGTACTTGACGCTTCTGATAAAATTTGACTGAATTCCCGCTGGACCTTGTTATTTGGCAGGAATCGCCAACCTCATAAACGGGGCGAATTTGTCTGAACTTTTACTAAGTTTTTTTTTTTTTCTTGCTGCTGAGCGGCATAAGCTTTCAGCTCCTATAGTCGATACAACTCACCAACGAAGCGGCAAACATATCCCTTTGAGGTGGCCCTGCAGGAAATGGCTTGGACCGTTTCTGATGATGCCACGGTCAATCCCCAGCTTGACATCGCAGGCGGCTAGTTGGTGCCTCTGTGAAATGCAATTAGCCGCGACGTCATCACAATCGGTCGACTCCATTGGTTGGACGGCCTCCTCTGTGGGGCGTCTACCGCTTCGTTATTTAGTTGTATTCGGCTATAAGAGCACAGTGGTGCATACTAATGCCTCTCGAAAAGCAGTATCCTTATCTTTTTTTTTTTCGACTTTGGTGATTTGATCGGCTTCACAGGATTAACAGTGAAAGTCAGAGCCAGTACGTTCGGCTAATGCTAAAGTTAATGCCAGCTGCGTAGCCAAACGAGACTAACACACATATGGAATCCCGATCATTTGCACTCGCGCACTCGCAAACGCAGAGGATTTTTAAAGGATGTTTAGCAAACCCCTGTCCTTAAGGCAAGTTAGTACTGTTTTTTCATCCTCATCTGGAGTGGCATGTTAGGTTAACTACCAGACGCACCTCTCCTGCAATCATTAAATTCCCCTCTCTCTCTCTCTCTCTCTGTCTCGCTCTCCGAACCTTTGGAAGTGTCCGAAGTTACGCGAACGAATATTTCCGCACGTCTGCCGAAATTGCGCTTTCTGAAGCAGAAATAGTATGTATACAAGGTGTTTCACCTGGGTCTTCACACAATTTTGAAGATAGGCTTTTTGAGTTAGAAGAGCGCTGTTTTCGGCATAGCAATGTCAGCGATGTAGTACTTCAGAATACAGCTACGAAGTGCTATCATGCTGCTTAACTAATTTTGAATAGTTAACTTGTAACTATGACCGCTATGCGCATTAATCATTGAGAGACGTGTAGCCTACCGAAAGTAATATCCACATCAGTCTTAAAAATTTCGAAAACCCGGTTACCCTCGGCGCTGAGGCCCAACAAATTTTGGCTGCATCTTGCCAAAATGCGTACGCTTTTGAGAAGCTTACAGGCAGAGCAACCTCTCCAGTGCACGTAACTCGTCGAAATAGCCAAAATTTGTTAGGTCGCAGCGCCGAGGATAACCCCGGTTTTGAAATTTTAAAGACTGATGTGGATATTACTTACGGTGGGCTACATGCCTCTCAGTAATTAATTAGTGTAAGAGTAATTGTTAAAAAGTTTACTATTCAGTATTAGTTAAGCAGCATGCTAGTTCGCACATCTTATCTGTATTCTGATGTACTACACGTTGTGACAATGCTATGCCGAAAAAAAAGCGCTCTTCTAACTCAAAAACCATATTTGTAAAAATTGTTTAAAGTCTTAGATGAAACACCCTCTATATGTTTTCCAATAGGATTTTTGATCTGAAAGATGCAGAGTGTTGAAATTAGTTTTACTGAAGCTTATTTTCATTAGGCCCCAATGAAGACTAGATGAATGATTTCGCAAGTTCGCCAGGCTGGAAAATTCGTTTACGAAGTTCGCTCAAGCAATGTGCCGCCATTCTTGCTTTCATCTCTACTATGAACCCGGGAAAAGACATGACAAAAGGTTATGTCGAGATGCTTTCGTTCACGTGCAGCAGTCGATACAGCCGCAGCAATGCCTTCAGCTCGCCCCAGCCTTCATTCTTGCTTGGTGACTTAGCAATGGGGGCCAACGGTTTATGATAAGGAAGAGGACTTCGTATTCCTAAGCATGTCCTTATCTTGTTGACCCCGCTCTGTGACGTCTTTCCTCCATGATAACCCGGATTTTTTTTGCAGGCAAGTTGGGAAGCCGAGGACAGGTACCTATGCCTCACACTCTTTCGAGAGTTTTTGTATTACTTTAGTTCAGAAAAAAATTGGCACCAATGTTAACATTTCAGTACTACCAAAATTAGTAGATTGAGAGATTTAGACAGAACAAGATTCTAAATTGTGCAAAGTATGAATCGGTACTTGTCCAAGGGCGGTCAAGCGGGTGTCTTCTTCCAGGCGCTCAGATTTTGGGGCTAGCCCAGTGGAAAATCGCATGTCCAACCGTACGCTCCAGTGTGCGGGTCGGGACTTTTTTCTCAATATCTTTCTTAGAGGGCGACTAAGACGAGGGTGAAAGTTACGTGCGCGTTTCTCTTCGTTATGCAAAGGCGTAAAGTGCGCAAGGTTACCTCAAAGTTTACGCTGCGCTGTTCCACAAAATAATAAATATTTTGAAACTGAGATGCACCTGCCCACTCTTTTTTTTCATCCTGTTTCTGGAAACGAGATCATCTCTACGTTTTCTGACATTAAAACAACACCTGCTTTGACTCTAATGATATCCAGATAGGACCGGCAAAGCAGGTAATCGATATTGTTGCTCTCCAGCGTCAACTCATTCATAGCTTGCGTAAAGAAACTGTCAGTTTTTAACTCGAAATGCAGATTGCAAGAGTCGTAGTTCATTAAAAATGAAGTAAAAACATCCTCTCTAATTATCGGCCAGTCAGTATCCTACCAGTACACTCAAATGCCTTTGAGAAGGTGACACGGGAAATTAGAAACGTTTAGAAGCTCACGACCTAATTACAGGTTCTGTTTTGATCGAATAAATCACAAAACTGTTTGATGGAATAAATCACAACATATTGTTTAATGACCTATAATTTCATGGAATGTGAGGGCAGTCGTTATCAGTTAAATCACGTTTGTCATGTCGCACTCTGTGTGCCCATGTTAATAACTTTCGCTACCAGTGAGACGCGTTCTTCATATTAGGGTTCCCGCTTTTTAACAATTTTGTTAGCGATATTGTCACTTTAGAATCTGCTGCGGGCTCCATCATATACGTTGACGATGCGAGGATACAAGCAGAAAAAGAATAGCATGCCTGATTAGGCGTCGTCGCTCGGCGTTATTACAATAAAAGCAGAAACAGTATTCTTTTTCAAAAACAAGCTATTCAGTATATCAGAGGACCTTTGAACATGGTCTCTAAGAATCGAAATAGTAAACTCATCCCAATAATTAGGTATAGTTCCTTATCAAAACACGTGCCATGGCGTGAACGTATGGGTGATTAATTATCAAAATCATCCAGAACTGACAGTCTTACTTATCGCCACAGGAGACATTGTCAAAAACAGTAAAATTAGTGTTCTGACAAAAATTATTCTCTTATCACTTGAATTACAGTACACTGGTGTCGACCGCCAGAGCAAAAACAAATGTACAAAAATTATCAGTACTTGAAAAAAGAATGCTTCGATTGATCTATGGCCCACCTTTCCGGCATGCAAACAAGAGTTTGTTTACAAAATTTAGTATCTTAAAAGTTCTGAACGCTTATAACTACTGGTTAATTAAATATTATATGACTGCACAAGAACCGCATTCAAATACAATTTACTAATTCTAGACACTCCAGCAATTCTGGACTCCAAACCGACGATGCCACAAGCTACGCAGTGCAATATCCGTTGCGAAAACGAATTACGGCCACCAAATGACTAATTATCGACTGCCACTAATTTTAAACACGCTCATTTATTCAAATATTGATGTTCCACGCGCTCTCCCGTTTTAGCCATTCGAAGTTTAATTAGTGAAAGCTTTAACTGAGTGCGGTACGTCATTCTTGCTAATTTACACTACCCCCCACTTGTGATATGCAGGCTTCTGTTTTGTATCCATCTCTGAATTTATTTACTTTCTAGTTCTGACGACATGTGTATGGCAGATACATGTGGTGTGCAAATGGGGTTCTGGCCGTATGCCATTGTCTTTAATTTGTGAGAATTTAATGAAGCGTCTTGGCTTCCTTTCTCACCGCCTCCGAGACTTTTGTGTATTATGACGAGAATAAATATTGTAATTATATTATTATTATTTTCTCGACGCTTTCTGCGGACGATGAAAGCAACAAAGATGCTCGTGTGGAACGCGCTCTCCCGGGGCAAGGCTTAGTTATAATTGGTTTGGTTTTTTAGGGGAAAGGAAATGGCGCAGTATCTGTCTCATATATCGTTGGACACCAGAACCGCGCCGTAAGGTAAGGGATAAAGGAGGGAGTGAAAGAAGAAAGGAAGAAGAGGTGCCGTAGTGGAGGGCTCCGGAATAATTTCGACCACCTGGGGATCCTTAACGTGCACTGACATCGCACGGCGTCATTTTTAATTACTTACTGAAACATCCTGTAACGTCCCGGAACACCCTGTTGGCCTCCCGGCAATCTCTTAGTGGGCGGCAAAATGGCGACAGTCATGACAGTTTTGATGCGTTAAGCGTTAACCGCATGAGGCGCACGACGGTTTCGCGAGATAATCCTGCATGCCCGCTGTGCCACAGTCGTTCGTCACGTCACTCAGGTTCTGGGTTGGCAGAAAATTTAGCTCATCCCCAATAACTGGCTCGCTAGACTATAGATAGATAGATAAAGAGGAGGAGGGAAAGGCAGGGATGTTAACCAGGAAGGGGTTCCGGTTGGCTACCCTGCACTGGGGAAGAGGGATTAGGGGCCTAAAAAGAGGAAAAGAGAAGGGGAAAAAGGCATAACACACACACAGGCACAACGCTGTCACAATTTGTCACTCAATCCAGTCGCTCTCAAGTAGGCAAAGAGTGCCTTGTATGCCTTGAGGGCAGTCGACTGCTGTGGCCACGGACCGAGGATCTTTTGCTCTGTTAATGGGCGAGGATCGAGGCGGTCCAGGGCACAACACAGTGTATGTCTTGCACTCGCAAATGCAGGGCACTCACAGAGAAGATGAGCGATGGTCTCCTCACAACCACAGCTTTCACAGGCAGGGCTGCCGGCCATCCCCATCCGGAAAGCATAGTAATTGGTAAATGCACACCGATCCATAAACGGCATAACAGTGTTGCGTCGCGACGTTCTAAGTTACGTGGAAGACGAAGGCGCAGTTCAGGGTCCAGTGCCTTGAGGCGAAGGTTGCAAAACTCTCCCGTGTTCCACGCTGAAAGTGTGAGCTCCAGCGCCAAAGGGCGAAGCCCACACGCGTGTGCTAGACTATACAATAGCAGAAAGCATGGCAGGTGCGTGACTTCCGATCTATTTTGACAGCAAATTTCGTTTTTCTTGCGTGGTTTCAGCCAAGAAGAGGCCGACGCTCGCTTCATCACCCATGCACCGAAACGGTTCAGAGAAAGCCTGGTAAATTTTTCAACCGAAAAAGGTGTATGATACGTCTGTGTCTCATTAAAAGTTTCAACACTTTAAAAATGTAGTTAGGCGCCACTGTGCAGTGCACTTAGGGTCCATATAATTTATTAAAAATTGCAGTGCTATCATCACTTTTATTGAGAGTTTATGAGAGTTATGCTGTTTAAAGTCTCAAAGGCGGTATACTATAGTGCATTTGAACACTGAAGCGGCCGCAACCGAGCAACGCTGTTGAAATGGGCTGCTCTCCTAAGTCTCGTCGCTTCGTTTGGGTGTACACTCTAAACACAAATACGCCTATATGGGATTAAAAAGGGAGTAAACCATCCTCAAGCGCACTTCCTTTTATGAAAGGGACTGTGCTAAAGGGACGTTTACTCTCTTTTTACTCCTTTCTGTTTAGAGAGCACCAGCGGGAGTGGTAGGCGACGTCCATCGCACGTTGTGTCGCCAGGAACATCGCTTCATGCATTTGATGCTTTTTTTAAATTTGCGACTGATGTAACTCTAGAAGAATCGAAACGCCTGTTACGGTTTTTGTCTTGGCGACAAAGTCGAGATTGTATATGTGATATTTAATGGGCCTTGAGAACTGATATAAGTTTCCTTGTATAGGCTTTGTACCGCGTTGTAATCACAATGAAACCTCTCCCCCCACCTTCCCCCCGAAAACGGAGCCTTTGTAAGCTAGAAAACCTAGAGGGGAACATACAAGCTCCTCTTTAAAAGTATGACGCAATAGCTTTAATGAGTTAATGCCCATGTATGCGGAAATGGTCATTCTCTACTTTACATTCATAAATACCACTCCTGGCGCAGAGCAGCAGCGGTTAAGCGATGCGCCGCTGCCCGGGAAGGTGGTTGTTTCAAACATAGCCACCGGCGGGGCTTGTGAGACTCATGTTGCTCTTCCAGAACAACCTCTCCCAACAAAACATTAATTTAACTGCCACCTGCCACGGTGGGCAGGTTGTGATGCCATCACAAGGTCACGTGGCCTAGGTGGCCCACCTGCCACATAAGTGCGTTACCTAGGCTGCTTCCTTGAGGATTTTTCACGACCACCACACCACCAAGGACGCCGGATTTTCTGCGGAACAAGAGCCTTAACGCCATCATGTTAACCCCCCCCCCCCCCCCGAAAAAAAAAAAAAAACGAAATCCGGGTGTCGCCGCCACCAGCCGATTTCGCGAGTGAATGCGCGAATTGACACCAGATTTTTTTTTCGCGAATCACTGAGGCTAGGTTACGCTGCCATTCACTTCAAAACAGTGGCAACCCAACTTTTCGCTGATGACGTCATGAGTTTGAATAGGCTGGCGGGAAGATTTTTAAATCAAATTTTCTCGGCAATAGTGTAATACCCCTGTTACACGGGCGTTTTCAACGGCAGTTCAGTTGATTCTCAGTTGAACTGAACGGCAGTTAGCGGTGTTACACGGCAGTGCTAACTGCCGTTGAAATCTCAACGGCAGTTGAGTTCGACTGAGATCGGGGATCCCAGTTGAACGGGCAACTGACAAGATGGCGACCTACTGACCGCAAAACTTGTCCTCTTACTGGATTGTCTTGGCTCAGTGTGCTTCGAACCCGCAAATTTCTGCCGCAAAGCAAAAAGTAAACAAAAATAATTGTCACTATAGTAAAGAATATATACACTACGATCATTTACAACAAGAAAAAAATGCACACACTGCTTTTTTTCTTATTTAAACTTCGCTCTAGACGCGAGGACATGTGGTTAGAGTGCTAACTGAACTGAACGCGAAGTGCTCGTGTAACAGCTGGCGATTCCAGTTGAGTTCAACGGCAGTTGAAATCCTCAACTGGCGGTTAACTGAACTGTCGTTGAAAACGCCCGTGTAACACGGGTATAAGGGATCGGATGATCCGCGGGGTCATTAGGGCCAGTTGCCCGGCCAGTTGCCCCCCCCCCCCCCCCCCCCCCTTTGAACCCCCCCTTTCGGTGACGGGCGGCGGCAGAGCGCGCTGAAAAGGAGCGTCCGTCTTGGGGTCAGGCACCCCTGACAGCGACGGCCGCGCGCTTTTGTCGTCGCACTGTTTCACGCTGGAGCCCCCCTCGTGTTGGCAGACACCGGACGCGACGCGACCTTGCGAAGGGCATCTCGTGGGAAGATCTTGAAAATGTCAATGGGAATGACGGATGGACCGCGGCGGCCAGATTTGCAACAACCCCAACGAACGGGTATCGATGTGGAAGCTAAGCCGCGTATGCTCAAGAGAACGCTAGTCCCACTGGGAAAGTCGGGACCGAGCGGACAGTCGCACACAGCGGAAGCACCCCGCCGGAGTCCGATGACAGCTCTAATTGCGGAACGGCGACAGGGTTGACGAGCTTCGACGCAACCGACTGCACGTGCGGGCACGGTTGTGGGGTTGTTATTGCTTTTCTTCTTCTAAGAGAGAGAGCTAGAGTAATACTGTGGATGTATGGGGCGTGGCACATAAAACTGGTAGGCCAATCATTTCGAGGGCCCATTCCTGGAATTCAATTTTCTTGTAGCAATTTTGATGTTCTTTTCATGCTCTGTATTTTAGGAAGAGGGTTTAGAACCTTGCCGAAACTGGCAGGCGTGCCATGCAGTTTGTAAACCAATCATGTGTTAGTTTGTTGTGATTTGGTGATGTAAGGTATGGGCCAGGCTCCTAGGTCTTTAAAACCGGGCCCCGGAGCCTGGAAAAGGGTTCTGAGCTAGATTTAGACCCCTTGCATCTTCGGCGATGCCAAGGAGGGAAGATTTTCCCTTAGCCAGTTCCATGTAATCATGCTCGCTGTTTATTCTGTTGTAAATATGTAAATTCCTGTATAAAGTTTCAGTTTTCCTTCCTTCAGTCAAGTGTTATCGGATCTCGTCTGTTATACCGTCTCGGACGGTGGGGCACCTGTTGTGGAGCCCGAAGAAACGAACCTTAACCAATAGATGCATGTTTTTCGGCCGGACAAGCGTCGAGAGCCAGCAAGTGCCGTGTAATCAATTTTTACTGAGAACGAGATATAGTTGTGCTAACTATTCGTTTAAATTAACGTTAAAGTCTCCCCACACACTGGCAACCGTCATCCTGTCTTAGTTGACATGTTGTCAAGAACAGATGGGGCAAACGATGCCATTCGCCCCAGACCAATGAGGAGCAAATCTCACCTTCTAGACAGCTGCTTCAGCAGACTAATGAAGCTCTTTTAAAATTAAATTTTCTCAGAGCCCATGGCGCGAAAAGTAGCCCCGCAAGGACAAAGCGAGGACGAAATGAACATCCACTTCCCGGCTGCATGCTATATAGGCTGTATGCTAATTTTGAAATTTCACGGTTATTCTGGGCGGTGAACTTGGCAGTGGGCTGGCCTCTAAGCACTGGACAAGGTGAGATAATCTAGATCGACAAACTAATTACTCGTAGTTAGTCTCCTTCATACTGCAGGCACCTAAGCTAATTACAACGGCGTCAGCTGAAGATGTCGCCCTTGCGCCCTCAGCCCTGTGTACTAATAGAAATGAGAACAGGGAAGGCAAACTCGAACTGCGTTGGCTTTGCCCGCACAGCTTTGTTATTAGAGGTCCCGTTCTCGAGAAAAGGAGGCGGCTGTCCGTCCGTCCGTGCCTCCCACGGTGGGAAGGTGGCAACCTGCCCACCTGGTTGCGAACAACCTGTCCACCACGGCAGGTGGCAGTGAAATTAGTTCAAGCAAATTCAGCGCAACTGCCACCTGCCCGCCGTAGCACTGCGCATCAGCTCATTGGTAAACAAATGAACAGCCTCCCAAAGAACTGTGTGTGCAACAGTGAGCTTTACGCCAGCAGATCAACCTTGGTCTTAGACAAGCCTCACCAGTGGCGGTATTTTGAAACAGCCACCTGCCGCGGCAGCGGCACACCATTTACATGTTGCATTGCTGCGCCAGCGTTGGTATGAGGACTCTTTGCGATCTATGAATATATGCAAAGGATGGAGCACTCGCACGGGAGGGATCTCTAATGATATTGCATTGTACTCTTAAGGGTATGTTAAGAGTAGTAGTCAAACTTCGGTGTTATTTTTGTACCCTTCCTTTGGTGCCTGCTCGAAATAGACAAGCCTGCCATCTTATCTTCAGCCTGGTGCTGACTCCTTCAGCTGCCGTGCAGTTTCACTGTCAGATTGTGTACAAACAATGGCCTACTCCCGGAACTCTTTCTAGATAACCAGTGGACGACCCCAAGCGGAAAACTCCGTTCAAAGACAATGCCTCGCGCACTTTGTTCAGGCCTGCTCGGAAACTCTTATGCAAACCCCTTGCAGTTATTTCTCTTTTTTCGCGTACGTCAAAAGGGCTTCCTGTCAGCGAAATATCAGGCAACTCGCCAGCCGTTTTTTATTCTTTTTTTTTCTTTTTCGAGTAAACTGGGGCCCCGTTGACTTGGCATCCGCCAGACACGTGAAAGGCGATCATCTAGTTCGTGAGCCCGTGCCCTGTACGTGCTTGTGTGTTTATCCTTATCTTGTCTGTGCCCTGGAAACATAGCTTGGGACGACAGGCATTGCCCTCAACGCTTATAGAGATCGGGTTCGGGTGTCAGTGCGGAGTACTTGGGCCTGTGAGAAGGCCGCGGCTCTTTGAGCAAGCCTTGTCACAAGGAGCCCCCTATAGGGTTTCTCGGTGACGCCTAGCTCGTTAACGTATCAGCATCGTTCCAGACACTTGAAAAACATGTCGCGCGAAAGAAGCGGCATTCCTACAGTTGGCATCAAGCGCCTCCTGGGCACGACCTCGACAATCTCGTAGAGCGCAGACAGCAGCTCTACTTAGTGGTAAAAACATTGCAGGACGTAAACGTACTTGAGCAGGTCGTCTTCTTCAGCAATGTATAGCGTCTTCCTGTGAACATTGCTCGGCTCGTGTTAACTGGGACTAAGGATTGGAGGAATTGGCCTATGTCTTCTTCAGCAATGTATAGCGTCTTCCTGTGAACATTGCTCGGCTCGTGTTAACTAGGACGAAGGATTGAAGGAATTGGCCTATGTCTTCTTCAGCAATGTATAGCGTCTTCCTGTGAACATTGCTCGGCTCGTGTTAACTAGGACGAAGGATTGAAGGAATTGGCCTATGTCTTCTTCAGCAATGTATAGCGTCTTCCTGTGAACATTGCTCGGCTCGTGTTAACTAGGACGAAGGATTGAAGGAATTGGCCTATGTCTTCTTCAGCAATGTATAGCGTCTTCCTGTGAACATTGCTCGGCTCGTGTTAACTAGGACGAAGGATTGAAGGAATTGGCCTATGCCTTCTTCAGCAATGTATAGCGTCTTCCTGTGAACATTGCTCGGCTCGTGTTAACTAGGGCGAAGGATTGAAGGAATTGGTCTATGTCATACTTGCAGACACACACATACACAAATGTAAGACCAAGCAAATGTCGAGTAACAAGGTCGGCACTCTTCTGAGACTAAACGGGTGCTCAACAGCTCAGATGACGCGATGGACAGAGGATGTGGCCAAGGGTACTTTCGTAATTTGCAGCGCCGAATTCGGGTTTGGGGTAACGCAGGAAAGGAAGGGGATACAGCGAAGGTAATGGCAACCATAGCATTGTGATCAGTACTCTTGTCCCTTTATAAAGCGCGCACATACGACGGACATTGCCTGCTGCCTCTATAGCGCGATGACCACTACTCCTGTCCCAGCATACGGCACAATGGCTGATTTGCTGTCTGTCTAAATTTCTTTGTATGTATACTTTGTCGAGACTTCGCCCTGCTCGCCCGGAGAACGAACGAGAGATAGTAAGAAGTTTAACCAGAAGAGTGATGATGACGATGACTTTTTAATGGCGCAAGGGCATAATTGGCCAAAGGACGCTATGGTGCAAGGTATTTCTCTTCACACAAGCTGGAGTCAAAGATGCATCCCCCCCCCTTCCCCCCTATAAGCCTAGAACCAAGCCAGGAAAACGATTGTAGCCACTTTGTCAACGGTGGGTACCTGGAGGCTCTGGGGATCGCGCAGCGCAACTATAGATCGTAACTGACAATTTTCTATCTTACATCGCTCCGTATACCTGTGTAGTGACGTGGCATGACTGCTTTCATACCCTTGTGTTAAGACTGAAATCATTCTGCACAGAGCCGCCGCGGTGGCTCAGTGGTTATAGTGCTCGGCTAATGACCCGAAAGACGCGGGTTCGATCCCGGCCGTGGCGGTCGCATTTCGATTGAGACGAAATGCTAAGGCCTGCTGTACTGTGCGATCTGCCAGTGCACGTTTAAGAACCCCAGGTGGTCGAAATTTCTGGAGCCCTTCACTACGGCATCCCTCATAGCCTGAGTCGCTTTGGGACGTTAAACCCCCACAAACCATTCTACACAGCTTTTTTTTTACCCGTTTAATGACTATTGACTGAGATCAGGTACGTGACAAGGGAGTGTTCATGTGTTGTCCCGAGTGCAGGAGATCAAGTCACGCGTAGCTGCCATATAAGTGCTTACGGCCAATTTCATGCCATATTTAGGTAACACGTGTCGACGTTACGACAGTTATGAGAAGATGCATGCAACGAGGAGGCCGGCTGTAAACCACCGGCACGCGATTCCGGCGTTGTTATCAGCTTCCTGAAGAAAAAAAAAGAACCACTAGAGTTATCACCCAAGGCATAAAAGAGCTTTCCGAGGGACATATTAACAAGCGGCAGCGCTGTCACAGGACATGTTATCACAGCGTTATCCCGTGCGAACGATGCCACGCGCCCTAACGACGTCTTCACAATCGGATTTATGAGTCGCTGCGATAAGCACGACCGACGACGTCCTACAGCCTTAGACATACGCGATTTGCCAAACAAATATAGAATAGAGGCACTGAAGTTGATAGGGGTTTATAATTGCAGGCAAGCTTAAATCTACAAAAATGGCAATATCTGTGGATTATAATATGAGATTCACGAATCAGAACGTATGTTCTCGGCATTGCTTCCGATTATCAGCTTTCAGTTGCAACATTAAGGCGACGTGATCGCTTTGATTGAAGCCACAGGCGTGCGCACAAGGGTTCAAGAAGGGCGCAGGATCCCGTTAATAGGCATAGTGGAGCTAAAATTTGGTCCCATTTTGTCCCTACATCCCGTAAGACATGAAATGGTAGGGGCAACCAGAATCCTTCAAAGCCCTGAAGGGCTTCGTCATTGCCATGACCTTCGCCTCACCCCATCCTTCGTGCATTTACCGACAACCCTAGTGCACGCCTTTGACTGAAGCGACTGCAGTTTGCAGAGTCATTACCCCGCTAGGATAGTGGAGGAACGTATTACAGTAAGTGCTGTCACGAATATCTTGAAGTTCACAAGATAAAGCAGTAGTGCTCTCGAACCCTTGGAAGAAAAAAAAAAACTATGGATGCTATGAAGGGACGGGCCAATTTCTTACTTTACCAAGATTTTGCCTAATATTTATTTATTTGTTTGTTTGTTTTTGTTTGTTTGTTTGTATAGGACTGCGAGTACTCAGAGAAACGGGGTTTCGTGTTAATACCAACCGCGAAATGCAATAGCAACAGCTTCGCATATAACTAACACCGGTGTCCTTTGCCAGAGGACGTCATTAGAGCCAGTTAAAACTGAAGCCACGTGATCCATCGTGCCCGGCAGTGACCAAGCGCAGTGACATCAGATCTGCTCCCTAGCCATCTGTTCATTGGGCGAAGCAGACTGCAAAAACGCACGACGACTGGGTTAACGTAACACTGCTCCTTTGGTGAGCACCGGATTTTCCGGTCACTGGGATCTTCGAAAAGCGAGTTCAAAAGACTGCAAACGTGCAAAGTAAAGACCAGAGAGCGCTGGGAGACAGGAAAAATTATCGCCGCGGCGGTTCGAATTGCGACGCTCCCGCCCGGCGGTGTCCGAGGCCGTCGGCAGTGGAACGTACTACCACTGTTTCCGCTGGATCGCATTCCTCGAGTTCCTCGCTGCGTCGGACGACCCTGCCTCGTGTGTCAGTGTGACACAGCACAGCTTTTGCTCGTTGTCGATTGCGTGTGCTCTCTTTTCTTTTCTTTTTGTCATTCGGCGTTATACGTGTTCTCGAATTCTTTGCCGGTGTAGTGACCTCGCAATGTCGCCATTCCCCGTACTCTCATTTCGTGCGGCAAATGATTTGAATTGAAATGAAATGCTTTATTTATCTGTATGGGCGAAAGTATGTAACATGAGGCCATCAAAAGCGTCAGAGGCATGAAAGGTTGTGTACGAGTATTTAGTGAACAGAAGGCAGGCAACTAGAGCAAAAGATTTTAAAAAGGAAAACGTCACAGGAAGATAATGTTTTAGCTGTATTGGGGTTTAACGTCCCAGAGCGACTCAGGCTATGAGGGACGCCGTAGTGAAGGGCTCCGCAAATTTCGACCACCTGGGGTTCTTTAACGTGCACTGACATCGCACAGTACACGGAACTCTAGAATTTCGCCTCCATCGAAATTCGACCATTGCGGCCGGGATCGAACCCGCATCTTTCAGGTCAGCAGCCGAGCACCATAACCGCAGCCACAGCAGAGGCTCAGTGAAGTCTGGTGCGTTCAATTCGGATTACAACGACGGCTTTACAGACCAGTGTCAATTCGATAAGGGATGTGCTAAACTCCACATTTTGGATTTTCCTCCTCTTTCGTTTAACTTTCAGTGCCTCTTTTATTTCATGCATAACTTTTATTCACAGCGGTGCGCCGTCAGCCCGTTAGCATAAAAGGACTGTTTTTTTGTCATATACAGCGAGGAACTGCACCGCTCTATTGGTTTCAGGTGTCTGTACGATTTCACTGCCTAGGTTTTGGTGCGGCGTTTGGAGAGCAGATAGGTTTTTCGCCTTTCGCATTGATGACGCAAGTTTTGCATTTCAACTTATTCGATCGGATTTCCCCTAACATACCTTGTTGTCACCCGGCAGATCGCTGTATTTAACTCTGAATGTCGCTGCCCATCCAGCGTTCGCAAACATAACTGCTCAGGCAACGCCTCCTCTATTTCAGTGCCAGAATACATAACACGCTTTGTGACAGGGCCCCTTTGGACGCCTTGATTCGTTTTCTCGTCGCGTTGTGGCGCTACTAATGGGGAGTACTGACTTACGTCATAGCGTGGCCTACTGGTATGGTTGCCGAATGCTTAGAGTGCCTCGATATTAAAGCTCAGGTGCTTCAGGGTTCGATGGCAGATGCCGCGGGTAGCGATATTTTTTTCCTTACATTGTTATTTTATTAATAAATATATCCACTAACAACAACAACGTACTAAGGAGCTGTATTGAAGCACCTTAGCGAATGCTCTCTCTAAAGCGCCGCCTCGCGAATAAAAACAAAAAAAAATGCCGGTGGTTTAGCTCTGGTTAAACCTGGAGTGACGCGATAGCTACAGCTGGCCGAGTGGAACTTGGTCACGTGACCAACCACGTGATCAGCCACGGCGCCGCGCCGCCGGCAGCTGCTCCGCACCACGTGACAGCGTGGCGGCGCCAGCCAGTGGCGGCGCGCCACGCTGAATGCTAGGAATGCTACCGTAATTTAGCTATCGCTACAAAAGGCAAATTTGTTTTCCCATTTTCTTGGTATGACGCTAGCGGTGGGGTGTTTTCTCCCTGACACTGGCCGTTCTGAGCTGGCACGAAAGCTAGCGAATGGAAGAGCATCATGAAATGGTCGAAGGAGGCGGCTTGATTTGCCGAAACAGCTTAATTTGGCTGGCATTGCAATGGAAGATGTTTTGCCACGAAGGAAACACGAAGAGCTGCTCGTAGCAAAAATAGCATAAAATATACACAACCAATTAGGGTGCACCAGAAATTTTAAACCGGTGCCCATGTCGCTTTATATACGTGCTATATATAAATATTATTGCTTAAATGTTTTCAGACACTTTTTTTTTTCGCCAGACTGCCGACAAAGTTGCGCCAGGAGCTTTTCGTCTTGTACATTTAACTTATGGCTTATGATTGATGTCGGCAAGAGATGGTAATTCAAAATAAAATGCACGCCTGCTTGCCCTGTCGTTTCTTAGGTTTTTTTTTTGCTATAGTTTCTGCGCGTTTCAAACGATCATATTGTTGACCTATGCGCTGCTATAGTCGGATACAACTCAAGAACGAAGCCGCAAATACCCCTAAAAGGAGGCCCTCCAGCCAATGGCGTCGACCAATCTCCCCCTTGACCGATGCCATTTTACTTGCTAGCGTGAAATCGCACGATGTGGCAGATAAAAATGAGAATAACCACGACTTGATGGGATTTACCACCGCCTAATAGAAATCGGTCGACACCACTGACGCCCCTTTGAGGGGCATTTGCCGCTCCGTTCTTGAGTTGCACCCGACTAAGTTCCAAGCAGCTGCGGAAGCTGCAAACCTGCAAGACAGATGTACCTAGGCGATAGAAATATATTTGCGCACAGTACGGTTCTTACGGGGTGTTTTTTGTCAACTGTGCTGCAGGAATATTGATAGTGCAATGGCTAACCTCCTCTCCTGTAAAAAATTGTTCCTTCTTGCGAAAACTTGCATGCAGTCTCAAGTCATACAGGCGAGTATTCATATACTGTTCAGTTAGGTTCTTTCCTCTTTCATCTTGTGCACACAGCCGGAATAGATTTACTCCTACACGGTAAGGTAACTTTTTTTTTTATTCCAATGTTAACTCACCTTGGTCAGTCGGCAAACTGCGACTGAAAAGGTACCACTCAAAAGACCAGTAAAACCCTGCAGCGCTTAGAGGTCACGGTTGCGAAAAGGAACAAGTGCATAAATCTTAAAACAAACCACAGAAACCATGTCCCGCCGATTTCCGTCTCGAGGTTAAGAGACGTCGCGCGCCGAGCAAAATGCAGAACACCCAGACGCTCTCTTTCATCTTATGCGGCGCGAAGTACACAGGTGTCTGCCGTCATGGCAACAGTGCTTGCGAAGGAACATTGCAGAAAGGCGACGTCACTGAGTCTGGCTAGTTCGCATTTTGCGCAGCGTGCGATTTTTTTTTTTCCTCTGCGTAGGCTGCCGGACGTTGCTTCACTTCGCTTGCACTTTGATCAGCCGACGGTCTCCAGTAGCTTCTGCTAGCATTTTGTTTATCGCGCTCGTACAGCCCTATCTATCACTGAGAGCCGTTTTGCGTTCCTCAGTAACGTAATTTAATCATATCCGATGCAAGAGATATGAGCATCAAGTTTACCTGCAGGGTTATACTGACGCGCGCTGCAGTTTACAATACCGAGTGAGGGAGTTTTACAGAGCTCGTTTCGTCACCTTTGCAAACAGCGTACTTGGTAAAGGATTACTTGGCATCCAGTAAACTTAGTGCTCTTTTATGTAGTCTTACGCCATCCGCTCTGTATTCATGCTGCACTGAGCATCACTCTATGCTGATTTTTTTTTTCTTAGTGAAACTTTATTGTCTTATTTTCTGGACAAGACACAGGAGGGCATCAAATAGGACGAGCAAACTCGTGACGTTCGTGATGATTTCGAGACTATAATTCACTCCGAGGCTGCCATTTAGGAGTGGCTATACTCCGTTTCATACATCAGGTGCAACGCTGTGAAAGGTACGGAAGTAGTCCGGACGGCAAAAATGAAGGGATGCGTATTACTCGCGCTTCTTCTGTGCCCGAGTGGTCTATGACACGAGAAAGCGACAGCTTGTTGTCAGCAGTAACAGTGCATTTAATCAAGATCATGACAAATGTGTCATGTGGTAAGCCTATAGGCAGAGCATTTGCTATGTTTCGCTCACCACAAATAACGCACTACTTTTTGGTCGCGGATGCAGGCAGCGCAAACAAGAGCGCTAGCTTTGAGAGCGTTGCACATGATGTTTGAAACGGAGTATAGAGAGGGCAATTTACTCCTTTTTTAACCCCGTATAAGCATACTCGTGTTTAGAATGTAGATGGTGGCGTTATTTGTGTTTACTTTTCTGACCTTCCCTAGCTCTGTTTTCATAGAATATCTTCGTTTTCATAGAATGCGGTACCTATGTCATTAGAATCAGTGATCTGTAGAAACAGACCAATAATATTTTGTGCTCATTGTGTCCCTTTACGATGTCTTCCAACTATGCAACCTCCAATACATTACCTGCGTGTATTTTTTTGTTTATTTAGATATAACGTTTAGACCTTCAACAGAGGCGTTGTGCGGAGTAGTGCAAATAAGAAAAGTAAAAATTATCCAAAAAGTTACCATATCATGGAATTATATCTTGGTATTAAATTAACCTCTTTTCGCCCTCGACGTGATTCTGTTATGTTTGGGGCACATTCTACTCATTTGTGTGTGTTTCAGTAATGGTGTATGTAGCTACACCCAGATGGCCTCAGTGTGCAGAACACTGTGCAATAACCTCCTGCGAGTGTAAAGATGCAGTCCTGGACAAGCGATCCTGAAATGACGTAGCGGTGACCTAAAGTTCCCGTGGCGCTGTGCAGTTACGGAAACATGAACCAATTTCGAGATATGCATCGGCACGAGAGTGCAGCATTTAGGCGAGCCAATATGCGGGACTTTATTCCGCCTTGCCGTGTCATTCTTATGATCCGCCCCTGAGCGCTTTCTACTATCGCGAAAATTTCGTACTGCATTTCGAAGCAAAAAGCTTCACTGCGCCAGCTTTTCGAGCCGTCAGCGGGGCTGCACGATTGACCTTGAATGTAGCTAGAGGTCAAACCATGAGCATAACTGGTGGTAGTCAGGTTCGACACCAAGGTGGTCCATCAGGTCAAGGTCAAAGGTCAAAGTCGAGATAGTTGGTGTAATAGCCGCTGGTGTCGCTGCTGTAGCTGACGTCATATAAAAGAGGAGGAGCAAGAAGTCGAGGGGTATATAAGCGCGTGTGTGCGCGCTCACTGCCAGACGCCTGGGGCGATGGAGGAATATGAACACCCTGCCGTCGCCTCGCGCCGAGAAGCCATGGTCGCGAAGTTTATGTCGTTTCAAAGAAAGCAAGATGTTTAAGAAATAAAAAAATGCTACTACTGTGTGTGTCTCAGTATGGCTATCTGTGGAAACCGCCAGTCGCTCGACCGCGAACGTAGCCAGGGAGATGCAGCTTTTCGCTTTCGACCAGGGTTAACCAGAGCTAAACCACCAGCAATTTTTTGCCTCCGTCGATCAGTTCCTCGGAGAAAAGAATATCTTTGTCCATCATCGCAGGGTACGTCATTCCGCTCAAAAGGATATATCAGGCAGCACTATCGTGTCCGCTCGTTTAACTTGTTGTTTCGAGGCGCAGATCCAAACAGGAAAAAAATCACTCCGACGTAGCTGAAACGGTTCGTAAGTAAACATTGAGAAATCTGGCAAAGCGAATACTGAATCTGAAAGATTTTGTGGAGTCGGGAATGAAAGTCTGGGGAACTAATAAGTGAAGTTTAAATTAAATAATTAAAATACAGAAATTTTGAGAGAAAAGTACAGGGAAGGAAGTGTTAACACAAAAATCTCCCAATCTCAATAATATAACTATGAAGGAGCTCACACACCAGGTTAAGGGCATGTCCTTTGACGGCTGCACGGAAGAAGAGGAGGCCGGGAAAAGTAAACGGCAGGCCTAATCGAGCGAGGGGAATTTGCAAACACCTAATCATCTGGCATGCAAGCCACCGGCAGGAGAGGATGAAATGATCTAAGGATTCAACGTCCCCGCATGAGGCACAGATCCGACGGCGTGAACCTAGAACGGCATAAATAAAGATTGATATGAGGAATACTGCAGAGCAAGAGCGTCGTGAAAACCTCCCGCTGCCTTGAAGCACGCGAACGTGCTCTCCGTGGTAATTTTAAATGCTCGTACTCCGCTGTAGCAAGGATAGGCTCATTGCTCAGGTTGTGACGTAGTTGGAAACGTTCACAACGGGACACAGCCAGCAGGATAAGGTTCGGAACGACATGGGCAACAGGCCTATGGATTTCTGTATTCGCTAAGAAATCGGCCATCGTATTTGAAGGAACGCACCGCAATGCCCTGAAATCAACTAAAAACGTACTCCTTGCTCATGAAGGGCATCACAAAAATCGGCGCATATCTGAAAAGCGGGCGTGCCGCGAAACGAATCACGCCCGCGCGCGGTGTGGACGGTTCTATAAACGTGGAGAAAATTGCACTCCTTGCCAACGGAGAGCGTGTAATCTCACAAGGAGCAGTTCTCCAGCACGACGTCAGCCGGCTGCCTCAAGAGCTTCGGCGTCGGCGCATGATCATCTTCTTGTTAGTTAGTGATATTAGTTGATGAAGACGACGATGTGCAATGCACAGCGAGAGAGTGTGTAGCAATTTAACGCGAGACGTGATCGGCTGCGGCGACAGCATAGTGCGCTCGGGTAACGGCCAGCGAAGCTGATCTGTTCGCGCAGCCGTGGGTTCGAAACCCAGTCGCGGCAATATTTACTTTATTTATTTATGGTTTGGCCAAGGTCACCCTTAAGGTCAAGCTTCACACAAACTCGGTGAGCCGGTTTGACCTCATGAAGTAGTGCTTTCACACTAAAAAAAAAAAAAAAGAGAATACGGCGCAATCACGCGGTGAGGTTCTGTGGCGTCACGTTTGGCGGTGGGAGTTCTGCTATACTTAAGCGCGAAATGTCTGTTTCGTCGTTCAGTTGCGAGTTTCTCGACTAAAACACAGTCCGCATACAAACGGGAGATAGTTGCTAGAAGAGAAATTATACGACTTCACGAACCAAATTAAATGATGAGGCTTATAGTTCCCTCTTGTGTTAGGTTACCTCCCCTATCAACAAGCGCACCCTGCGAGCTGCACTGAAAGGGAATATAGCATTAAAGCATAGGAGATGAATCATATAAGAGTTAATAAAGTTACTCTACGGGAATAACTGAAAATAAAAACACTGCACTCTCTATAGCCGGATACAACTCAAAAACGAAGCAGAAAATGCCCCTCGAAGGAGACCTTCCAGCCAATGGTGACGACTGATTCTCATGACGTTGTAGTTAACTCCCTTGGACCTGCTAGCATGAGATAACAGGGGGTGGCGGATAAATTGGAGATTAAACACGACTTCATCGGATTAACTGCGGCGTCATGAAAATCGGTGTACGCCATTGGCTGGAGGGTCTCTTTTGAGGGACATCTGCCCCCTCGTTCTTGAGTTTTTGACCCTTCGCTCTTGATCCACCTATAGAACAAGCACTCTTTTTTCCCCTCTCTCTGTGTGTTTCGGTTGCGTTAATGCGTTTTCGCCCTTCTTTCATTAGACTTCGAACACACCATCTTGTCCTATTGGGACATCTGTATGGCCAGTTGCACTTACAATGCACTACTTTTTAAGTTCATGTTTTTTTCCCCCTTACAAGCTTTTCGGTTTCCAAGACCGCAAGAAATTGGAAGACGCCGCTCACAGTGCTTTGAAATAATCTCACCAGAATTACCGACAACAGTCCCACACTATAGCACGTGTTAACACACCTAAAGGTAAATGCTGCGCAGTGCTAAGCGTTCTGAAGCTGTACAGATTCAGAGTATTTATAGAATTCTATGCCGGTCCTTGAGTCTCGACTCGACGATCTCGACAATCTCGCCCGCTGCAGAACGAATCGCCTCGTTCTACCAGCCTCCGATAGATGGCGAGACCTGTTCTGAGGCAGGCTTCGGTGGCGAGACATGCTGTCACTACCTAGCTCGATCCAGGGTCTAGCGTCGCTCAAGGTTACGCCAAGCCAGTAAAGCGAAATAGGTATGGTGCTCCTTGGACACGTGCTGCTTGCTAGCTTGAGCATGTGGTACGGCGGTCTGCTCTTGAGCACAGAGATGCGGCACTGAGTCCCAGCCGTGGCTATGCATCTTTCATCTTCCCATTTCGAAAGGTGGCAGGCTGTACGGCTAAGTCCGCGTGCAAATCTTCACTCGCCCGCGTGTGAAACTTTGCTGGCTTGCGGCCCAGGCTTTTCGCGCATTGCTCCTGCTTTTGCAGGTGGCCTACCCGGCTAACCACAGATCAAATCTTTGCCTGCACAAAGAGCAATGGTGTACTCTTAATAAAAGTAAGTTCGACTGTAATTGTTTCGCCCGCAAATTATTGCTAGAAAGTAATTATTTACATTCCTTAATTATCAGAACAGAATAGCAATTCATTAAATTACAAGTTACCTAGAAAAGTAATTAAATTACTGTAGTTGAATGACAGCAATTTAATTAGTCTCATGCCTGTGCCACAGTGAAACCCATACATATCAAACCCGGATATTTCGAATACTATTCCCTTGAAAACCATGCGTAAAAATATAGGACAGTCTCGTAGTATATTCGACTCCACTTTCGGCGGTCATTCGATATATCCAACCGTCGAACTATGCTCCGCGCCACTGTACATGACGCTTCTCCTAACGACACTCTTCGATCACTTTTCGTGCGCGGAAACGGAAGGGTTGGCAACCTTGGGCACCTGCTGGCAACGATAGATAGGGCTGTGAAACCGCGTGACGATGTTAACGTGGGCTGTGCTTGTGCC